>PITA01004080.1:15313-112736 GCA_004023965.1 Spilogale gracilis
GAGGGGGGAGGGATGGTGTGGCTGGGGGACGGACACTGGGGAGGGGATGTGAGTGCTGTGAATTGTATAAGACCGATGATTCACAGACCTGTACCCCCAAAGCAAATAATACATTAGATGTTAATAAAATTTTTTAAAAAATCACACACACACACACACACACACACACACACACAAAGAAAGAAACAAGATGAAACCAGAGAGGGAGGCAAACCATAAGAGACTCTTAATCTTGGGAAACAAACTGACGGTTGCTGGACGGGAGAAGGGAGTGGGGAGGGGAAAATAAATCAATGAAAAGAAGAGAGAGAGTTGTGAGCAGAGAGTGGTCCGTCGCTTGATAGGAGCACAGGTGTCCTAGGAGCACACATGCCCATCGCCTTGGCACTGTAAGGAGAGTAACGACGTTTGACAACAGCCCGCAGGAGAAAGTAACGCGATAACCAGCAGGGATTTTCGGTCCTCCTCAAAGAAAGAGCCTTTGCTACTTGTTCTGCTCCCTTGCTGAGTTTCTTATAATCGGTCTCTGTTGTGAAGTGACGCTGCTGAGGGGAGGCCGAGAAGCGCCTCTGTTAGCAGGATTTCGAGCCGTCCCTTCCTGCATAAGCCTTTAAAATATTTATTGACTTAATCCACCTTTATGTGTACAGTCATGGTAAAGATGTTGGGATGGCGATAACGTTTAAAACTTTAAGACTTTAGGTTTTACACATATGATTAAAACAACCAGGCATGGGTGCGCCTGGGTGGTCCAGTCGTTAAGCGTCTGCCGTTGGCTCGAGTTCTGATCCCAGACCCCGGGTTCGAGCCCCACCCTGGGCTCCCAGCTCGGTGGGAAGCCTGCTTCTCCCTCTCCCACTCCCTCTGCTTGTGTTCCCTCTCCCGCCGTGCGTCTCTCTCTGTCAAAAAAATAAATAAAATATTTTTTTAAAGATTTTATTTATTTATTTGACAGACAGAGATCACAGGCAGGCAGAGAGGCAGGCAGAGAGAGAGGAGGAAGCAGGCTCCCCGCCGAGCAGGGAGCCCGACGTGGGTCTCGATCCCAGGACTCTGAGATCATGACGTGAGCCGAAGGCAGAGGCTTTAGCCCACTGAGCCACCCAGGCGCCCAATAAATAAAATATTTTAAAAAACAAAGCAAACAAACGAAAACAGCCGGGCATACCACAAAGCAATGTTTATATTGCGGTGCCCTTCTGACTTTGAGTGGTATGATGGCCAGTTGTGTTTGTACACACACAACAACATAGAAGTAAGAAGAAATGGAGTACTTCTTTGTTCTCTGTATGAATTTAATTCCTTTCGAGATTGTCCAGGTAGAGATTACTTGCTAACGGCCTCAATTTATTATTCACCCAAGGTCTCAAAGTCAACGGATCAAGAAAGGATGGTAGGTTGACATTGAAGAACAGTAGAATCACAGTTGGTGAATAAAAAGTACTCACTATACAGAGTGGAGCATCGATATTGAGTGTAGGACGTGCTGACTCACCTGATGTACATGATAAGTATCATGAGTTTAGAAGGTTCCACTTAATAAAGCTTCTTGTAAGAAATTAATAACGAACACATCTCAAATCTTGCAAAAACCCAAATGTAGTGTTCGCATGACATTTTATACTGTAATAAGATTGGGGAGAAGACAGAACTACCTTTTAAATGAAAATTAACAAAACTATTCAAGGGTTTGCCTGGCAAAGAAGCATTGAGGGAGCTTGGGGTCCCGACGGGCTGCCCGGCTTTCCTTTACCCAGCGGAGTAAGCCAAAGCCACGACTTCATTGGCCACCCAGTGTCCCGCTCATCTGGCCAGAGAATGCCGTGGCTGGCGGGGCCTGTGACACGCGCCCATTGGCCTCATGGAGGCACGTGGCGCGGGGGGGACGCTCTGTCTTCCCTTTCCTGTCAGGCTTGAGGCAACTTCCTCATTTGTCTCTCTGTGTTGTTAAGGCCCTTGAAATATTAGGAAGAGAGTTTAACCCAGGAGTAGGTTCTTGAAGCTTCCTCGCAGCTGCCAATGTTTGGCCTGATAGCCTGTAACTTAGTAACCAGGACAGCATGGCAATTAAAAAAAAACAAAACAAAACCCAGTTTTCATTTTCTCTTATCCAAAACCTGTTTTAGAGAGAGAAACAGTGTATTGAGGAAACAAGACTACTGTTTAGACTTTTTAAATAGCTTAGCTGGTTTTATATGCTTATTCATACATGATTTATCTTTACACTTATTAGAGTATGACAACCAGAAATTCGATGATTTTATTGACTAAGTTTTCTCTTTTCCTTTCTGAGCATTTGGAAATTACCTTCGTGCATCGAGGAGACCAGGATACTGTATTGTTCCAACATGATAGAGATCTTTAACTGATTTAATATTGGTCCTTTTTGTTTTTTTTGCACAGGGACTGGAGTTTATGCAATTTGGGTCCTTTAAAAACTTATTTTGTTTCCGTATTTATTTATTTGAGAGAGAGAACAGGGGGAGGAGCAGAGGGAGCCGGACAAGCAGACCCCCTGCTGAGCACGGAGCCTGGCACGGGAGTCCACCTCAGCACCCTGACACCATCGCCTGGACCGAAATCAAGAGCTGGTCGCTTCAGCTACTGAGCTACCCAGATGGCCCTCAATTTGGGTCCTTTTTCTCGCTCTCTTTGTAAAGAGATTTTATTTATTCATTTGAGAGAGAGAGAGAGAAAAAACACATTAGCAGAGGGAGTGGGAGAGGGAGAGGGAGAATCCTTGCTGACCAGGAGCCCGATGTGGGCCTCGAACCCAGGACCCCGAGATCATGGCTTGAGCTGAAGGCAGATGTCTAACTGATTGAGCCACCCAGGCGCCCCTGGGTCCTTCTAAAACAGAATACAAAGTCAGTTCCAAAACTGTGTGCTTATTTGGAAAAAGAAAAATCACAACGAATCACTCCCTGCTCTGCTACCAGCTCTTTGGATGTGGCCTGGGATGGGAGCTTCGTACTGATAGGGTCGCTGTCAGGGCGATGCCATCCCTGCTCGCTCCGCTCAAGGGCCATCCCGGTGCCCTTGAGGCCTGCCTACAGCTCCCCGCACCTTAGCCCGCCGTCCTCGACTTAGCAGCTCTTCTGCGGTTCCCTCTCCTTGAGGGCAAAGAGAAATCAGGCTACTTGAGGAGGCCCTCCAGCACTGGTACCACCCCTGCCCAGGGTGTGAGGGGGGCCTGAGCCTCTAGAGCCTGTCCCCTGACCCTGGGGACAGCGCTCTGTGCTGCGAGGGGACTGACATGAGACTCTTGCTCAGGTCTCTCGTTCCCTAAACTGAAGGAGCTGGTACTTGGGCAACATCAGAGGTGTGGCCTTAAAGTTTAAAATGTTTTCCTCCAGTCTTCAGATGTCTTTGAAATCAATGGAAATAAGAATTTCTGTGGCCCTGGCAGACTCAGGGTCCTCATTTGTTCATTTCCTCCAGATGCAGGCAAAGCCGTCTTTGAAGAAAATTCCTCTCACTGACATGGATACAGAGAAAAAGCCCCTCCTTCATCCCCCCGAAGAATGTCCTCAAACTGGGGCGCCTGGGTGGCTCAGTTGGTTAAGCAGCTGTCTTCGGCTCAGGTCATGATCCTGGAGTCCCAAGATGGGGTCCCACATCGGGCTCCCTGCTCGGCAGGGGGTCTGCTTCTCCCTTTGACCTTCCCCCTCCTGTGCTCTCTCTCATCTCTCTCTCTCTCTCTCTTTCTCACAAATAAATAAATAAAATCTAAAAAAATGTCCTCAAACTCTCCACATGCTGGAGATGTCGAGGAGGCCTCCTGTAGGGACAGAAGTGCCCCCTCTGTGACTCTCTCTGAATTGGGGATCTTTTTTGGGTACCAAGTTTCAGTATTTCTCTGGGGCAATGAGCCCACAAGCTCAGGATTCCCTGGGTGCAGACTGACAGGTGCAGGGGTCTGCCCCCATTTCATGCGGCGCTACAGAAAGTTGGGACTGTTGAAGGGCACAGAGGGCAAGCTAGGAATCGGTGGGAAGGTTCCAACATCCTGCTGGTATCCACAGCTTCTCCTGCCATCCCTCCTTAGTCCACTTGCGTGTTTTCCTGCAATTCCCCTGGTTCTTCTAAGGGGGGGAAATAAGGACAAAGCCGTCAGAACCGGCCTCATGGAGCCTGGGGAGAGGCTGGGCTCGTGAGCTGCCTGCGACTCTACTCGTTTCCCTCCCAGACCTGCGACAGCCATGCTCCACATGCCGCAGAGGCCCCGGACTCCCCCAGGAGCCGAGTGTCCTGCTCCCCTGGACTCCAGGGGTCAGAGCTCTCGGCAAAGACCACAGAAAACAGGCAGAACCAGTTCTGTGGCTTGAGCCAGCCGCTAAGTGTAAACAGCGCCCCGGGTCCCCAGGGGGGCTACTGGGCTGGGGCTGCGCACCCTCCAGCCCCCCACCCCACGGAAAGCAATAACCCTTGGGCACAATGACTCTGGCCCCAGACGGACGGTAAGCACAGAAAGAATGACTGGCGTGTCACCTCACTCTGGGAGACGGGACAGCTCGCCCAGGCTCGCCGTTTCTAAACTAAGACAAACACGCTATCACGGCCTGGTCAGTGTTGCATCTGGGAACACAGTCACAGTTCCCAGAAACAGGACCTTCAGTCTCACCATGAAACACAAGAGAAACTAACCAAGATGGACCAGGGGACCAGAAAGCTTAAGTAGCCCCCAGACTTCCACAGCGGGAGCCCTGCAGCCGGCTCAGTCACGGCACCCAACACTCCCCAGTCCGCAGCCACCTCTTGGGAAGGAGGCCGTGAGACTCAAGGACCTTCCTAGGCCACTGCCGGGACTTCCCGGGGCCGAAGCTCTGCCCTCACGGCAGCTACCCTGAGGTGAGTGACCATGGGGGAACCTCCGAACTGTGAAAACAACAGTCTTTATTATTATTATTATTTTGTTACATTAGTCACCACACGGTACATGATGAGTTTTTGATGTAGTGTTCCATGATTCATTGTGTAGAACACCCTGTGCTCCGTGCGAGGCGTGCCCACCTTCATACCCATCACCAGGCTCACCCATCCTCCAACCCCCCCCAAACCCTCAGTTTGTTTCCCGGGGTCCACAGTCGCTCATGGTTCATCTCCCCCTTCGATTCCCCCCTCCTTCATTTTCCCCTTCCTTTTCCCACTGTCCTCCACGTTACTCCTTATGCTCCACAAGTAAGTGAAACCATACGATACTTGACTTTCTCTACTTGGCTTATTTCACTCAGCATAGTCTCCTCCAATCCTGTCCATGTTGCTACAAAAGTTGGATATTCATCCCTTCTGATGGAGGCATAGTATTCCATTGTATATATGGAACACATCTTCTTTATCCATTCATCTGTTGAAGGGCACCTTGGCTCTTTCCCCAGTTTGGTGATTGTGGCCAATGTTGCTATGAACACTGGGGTGCATATGGCCCTTCTTTTCACTACATCTGTATCTTTGGGGTAAATACCCAGGAGTGCAATTGCAGGGTCATAGGGTGCTCTACTTTTAATTTTTTTAAAGATTTTATTTATTCATTTAATAGAGAGAAACACAGCTAGAGAGGGAACACAAGCAGAAGGACTGAGAGAGGGAGAAGCAGGCTTCCCACCGAGCAGGAAGCCTAATGTGGGACTCGATACCCGGTCTCCAGGATCATGACCTGAGCCAAAAGCAGTCACTTAACCAATTGAGCCACCCAGGCGCCCCCCACCTCTTTTTTAAAGATTTTATTTATTTATTTGACAGAGAGAGGCATAGAGTAGGCATAGAGGCAGGTAGAGACAGCAGAGGAAACACGCTCTCCGCTGAGCAGAGAGCCCGATGGGGGCCTCGATCCCAGGACCCTGAGATCATGACCTGAGCCAAAGGCAGAGGCTTTAACGCCCTGAGCCACTCAGGCACCCATCTATTTTTAATTTTTTGAGGAACCTTCACACTGTTTTCCAAAGTGGCTGCACCAACTTGCATTCCCACCAACAGTGTAAGAGGGATCCCCTTTCTCCACAGCCTCTCCAACACTTGTTGTTTCCTGTCTTGTCCATTTTTGTCATTCTGAAAGCAACAGTCTTAAACAGAAATACAAGAGGCACGTGCGCAGGTGCAGGGAGGCAGGCAGCTACAGAAGGCGGGCTTAAGGCGCAGCTCTCAGGGAGAGGCTGCAGAGAAAGAGGGATATTTAGACAAATTTCTTCCATAGGTGTAAAGCATGTTACTTTTCCAAGGGCTAAAAATCTGCCTTGTCCTTATGACTTGTGTGAGTGACACCTGGGTCGTGTTAACCCAGATACCTCTCCAAGATTGAAATTCACATCTTCATTAGAACTAACAAGCAATCTGGGCCTGAGTTTCAACTGGAAATACAGTGGAAGAAAGTCCAGTTCTTTTTTCATGAAAAAGTCCTGCTTCAGTTGGGAGAAAGCTTCTCTGGCAGGATCATAACGTTGACAGATCTCATGAGGATGAGAGGAAAGGCACCAATGAACCATGTCATGAATGGAAAATGGCATGCCAACACGTTGGAAAATGCTGTTGAAATGAACAAATTCCTAGAAAAGGAAAAGGCAGAGAGTAATTAGAGCTTCCTCCAGGGGTGTATCTGTCCTTGTTCCGTGTACTTTCCTCACAGCACGGTCCCCAAACGCTAGTCTTCGCTCCCCCCTCAAATGAAGAAACCGAGACTGCCTCTTGCCCCCAAGCCAGAGGAGACTCGACCTCTCAGCACTTGCTCAAGGGCGAAAAGGAACAGCAAGAAGCTATTGAACAGACTGACGAAGTGCAAAAGGAAACAGACTTAATGAACAAGACAGTGAGGAGATTTGGAAAGTAGAACAGAAATAAAATAAACTCCGCCAACCGTTTCTTCAGAAGAGGTCGCACTTTATCACCAAAATTCCAAATCTGAGGGCGACGACGTCTGTCAGCCATCCCCACGTGTCGGCGCCGCCTGGGGGGAGGACGAGGAGGCGCTGTGTTATTTGACAACAGCTGAAGTGACCAAGTTTGAAGATATTAGATCAGGATACAGAATACATTTTTTTTAAATTTTGGTGAAAATGCTTAGTTCGAAAATGATGCTCTCTCCAAAGAATTTCATCTGAATGAGGGTGATGATCCATCTTCAAAGTCCCCTGAAATCAGATAGAAATCTGGAAAGGACTCAACAAGAACCGCTCAAGTTAAAGGCAGCAAGAAGAGACAACCAGAGAGCAGATGAACCAGAGAGCTTCTGCACTTGGTGTCCCAACCCGTCTGCGGCAGGTGCACCTGAGTGAGGACACGTCATCAAAGATGATATTTGCCCAAACCCGTGACAGCACTACTCGGCTCCCAATGTGCATGATGGAGGAGGGGAAGGAGAAGCTGAGTAATGGAATGCTGCTGGATTCCAACCTTCCTTTTTTAATGTTCTCCAGTCCCTGGGAGCAAGTTGCGCTCTTTTTTTTTTTTCTCCTCTTGTGCTCATTTGCCCTGTTTTTTGAAGTCTGTCTTCTCTTCCTCCATACCATAGTTCTCAAGTTATTTTGGGGGGAAACACCTTGAGCAGAATGCAGTGGGAAAAGCATATCTACCCCTTTCTTTCCAAATTTTTTTTATCCCTTCCTTCCTGTCTCAACAAAAACTTTATGGAATCAACACCAGTGTGCTCTGTGGGACAAAAGAAAAATATGCTCCCTTAGCAGAAGGAAGCTGGAAGCTGGAAGGCCCCTGTATAGTGGCGACTAGAATTCTAGGTGTTTTCCTCGTTTCTCTGGATATTAGACTCAGAAATTACACTGTGTCTCTATGTGGGTATGGACAGTCAGCACTTACCAACTTGTATCTGTCTGCTTCCTCTTGTATAAAAAAAAGAACCTTAAAAATACAATTACGGAAGGTCAGCAAACAGTGGGTTTGAGATGTTCGTGTGAGTTAAGTGGGCATGTTTAATTGTGATGTTCACTAGACATCTTTGCAATTGAAGATGATACTTTTAAAATAAAATTCTCTCTTAAGAAACAAAACAGATGTGAGGCGTCTGGGTGGCTCAGCCAGTTGAGAATCTGGGGCAATGGGTTGGGGCCTGCGTTGGGCTCTGTGATCAGTGGGGAGTCCTCCTGTCCCTCTCCCTTTGCTCTGTGCCCACCCCCTCATGCATATGCACGCTCTCTCTAAAATAAATAAATAAATAATTACGTAAATAATCTTTTTTTTTAAAGATTTTATTTATTTGACAGAGAGAAACACAGCCAGAGAGGGAACACATGCAGGGGGAGTGAGGGAGGGAGAAGCAGGCTTCCCGCAGAGCAGGGAGCCCGATGTGGGGCTGGATCCCAGGACTCCGTGATCATGACCTGAGCCAAAGGCAGTCGCTTAACCAACTGAGCCACCCAGGCGCCCCTTTTAAAGAATGAAACAAAACAGATGAACACAGGGGAAGGGAGTAAAAAGAGAGGGAGGCAAACCATGAGAGACTCTTATGGATAGAGAACAAACTGAGGGTTGCTGGAGGGCAGGTGGGTAGGGGATGGGTTAAATATGTGACAGGTAGTAAGGAGGGCACTTGCCGTGATGAGCACTGGGTATTGTACACAAGCAATGAATCACTACATTCTACTCCTGAAACCAATATTACACTATATGCGAACTAACCAGAATTTAAAGAAAAACTTAAAAATAAATAAACAAAATAAAAATTTCTCCTAATGATGGCTCGAGGCCTGCCACTCAATGGCAGAATCACAGGAAACTGTAGGATCTTACTTGGAATTGACATTCTCTATTGTAATTTCACTCCTGTTTATTTTTAAATTTTCTTTTTGTTTCACTGGAAAGGAAAATGATGTCAGTTTTAAACATTAAAACATACAAGTTGCCTGGTTACAATAAAACTAAACAGGTAACACACACACGGAAAAGGCAGAAAGACTAGTCATATAATCATAAAACATTTTTATTGGTAATCAAATATCCCCCCTACAGCAAACTTCAGGCCCAGATGACTTAATCAGCAAGATCTACCAAATATTTAAGAATAAATGGTTCTAGTTTTACACACGTTCTCCCAGAGAATAATAAAAGAGGATATGCTTTTGTTAGAAGACAAACATAACTTTGGCGTCAAAACCTATTAAAGACGTCATAAGGAAGAAAATTATTGGCCAAGCTCACTTATAAGCATAGATGCAGAAATCCTAAGCAGAATATAATTAGCCATATAAATTAGCCATATATAATTAGCCACATATAATTAGCCATATATAAAGATGATGATACATAGTGACCAAGTTGCATTTATCTTAGGAGTGCAAAGTTGGTTTAACAATAAAAAATAATTTATTAATTAACCACATTAATACATTAAAGAAGAAAAATTACAAAATCATCACAATAGGTGCAGAAAAGGCATTCAATAAATTCAGCATCCATTCATAATTAAAAAGAAAACTCAGGAAACTGGGAATTAAAGTGAGCTTCCTTAACAAAAGCCCTATAAAAATAATTACAGTCACCACCACATTTAATGATAAAATGTTGAAAGCTTTCCCTTGAGATCAGAAACAAGAAAAGGGTGCTTATCATCACCAGTACTTTTGTCAACGTGGTCATGTTGGTCCTAGTTAGTGCAGCGGGGTGAGAAAAATAAGAAAAAGCTAAAGGCAAGAAAAGACTGTCATTCTTCACAGGTGATTTGAGGTGGACTATGAAATAGAAAGAATCTCGAGATAAATCATTACAGTTAAGAGAATTTAACAGGGTTGCTGGATATAAAATCCATACATGAAAATTATTAATGCTTCTATCAGCAGTGAGCAGTTCAAAAATGAAATTTTAAAAATTGATATACCATTTGCAATAGCATTTTAAAAAACACAAAATACCTAGGAATATGTTTATAAAAGATTTGCAGGCCTTTTGTGGAGGAAATGATAAAACTTTAATGAGAGACGTTAAGGAAGACCTAAATAAATGTCCGCATTGGAAGACTCGATACTGTTTCCCCAAACTGATTTATAGATTCAGGGCAACCTATCAAGATCATCATACAATTAGCTGATTCTAAACTTTCTATGGAAATGCATGGCCCCAAGGACAGAAGAGGAACTCTTGAAGATTAAGGGTAAGGGGAAAGACTTGCTGTTCCAGATTTGGAGCACATTCTAGAGTTACGGAACTCAATGCAGTGTAGTCTGGGTAGAGGGAGAGACAAATAGGGCAGTTGAGCTGAACAGAGAGCCTAGAAATCGGACCCTTTCCTTTGTGGACTCCCAATTCGTGATAGAGGCGGCGCTTAGGGCCATGGGAAGAAGATGAATCCTCTAATGAGCCATGGCTGGACAGCTGCATTCATATGGAGATTGAAATGGAATGAAACTGTACCTCTACATCACGCTATAGATAAAAATCAGTTTCACATAGATTAGAAACATAAACACGAAGGGCAAAACTATAATTCTTTTAGAGAAAAATCTGTGAGAATATATTCATTGCTAGGAGCAAATGCGTGTTTGTATATGAGATACAAAAGCACTGAGCACAAAGGAGAAGACTGAGAACTGGTGTACATTAAAGTCAGGTATTTGGATTCATCAGAAACATCATCGAGAGCACGACTAGCTACATAGCGAGATGACTGCCACACGTGTATGTGACCGAGTACTCAAACATGGAATGCCGAAAGAATTCCAATTTAATAAGAAAGAACTCAGCGACTCTGTAGAAAAATAGGCAAGAGATTTGAATGGGTACCTTACAAAAGCAGAACTTTTCATAAATGTATGAAGAGGTGCTCCATCATGATAGTAATCAGGGGAGCGGAAAATTGACACATAATGATACGCCACTACAAACCCACTAGACAGGCAAGAACTAAAAATCCCAGCTCTGACAGTAACAAGTGTTGGCAGGGACGCGAGCTAATCGGGTGCTGAGACGCTGCCGGTGGAACCGTAACTCGGTGCAAACACTTTGAGAAACTGGTCGGCATTCTCTGCTCAGATGGAACGCACACACAGCACACGCCCTGGGTGGACGGCACACACGCACGCACGCGGGCTCCAAGGAGAGTGTTCACGGCAGGACATTTGGCTCTCTAATAAGCAAAACCAGGAAACCCCCCAAATGCCCGATGAGACTAGAGTGGATAAATAAGCCGTGGTATATTCACACGTGCAAATATCATACATGAATGCAAATGAATGAACTGTAGCTATATTCAATAACACCAACATAATGGTCAGTGAAAAGAGAGAAACAAACTTAGCATTATTCCATTCATACAAAGTTCAAAGTAGGCCAGACTAAACTCTTGTTTCAGGAAGCCTCTTTCGGTGGTAAAATTCTTCTTTTTAAAAATTTTTATTTATTTATTTGAGAGAGAAAAAGAGACAGAGACAGCAACAGAGAGCGTGAGCCAGGAGGAGAGGGAGAAGAGGGTCCCCTGAGCAGGGAGCCTGACGAGGCGCTAAATTCCAGGACCATGACCTGAGCTGAAGGCAGATGCCTAACCAACTGCGCCACCCAGGCACCGTCAAACAGCTTTCTTTTTTAAACATTTATTTCTTCATTTTGGGGGTGGGAGGAGGGCCAGAGGGAGAGGGAGCAAAAGAATCCCAAGCAGACACCCTGTTAAGTGTGGAGCCCGACACAGGGCTTCAGCCCTCAACCCCGAGTTTGTGACCTGAGAGGAAATCATGAGTCTGATGCTCAACCGACTGAGCCCCCAGGTGCTCCCCAAAGTATATACCTTGGGGAGAGTCTGGGGGGCTCAGTCAGTTAAGCGTCTGACTCTTGATCTCAGCTCAGGTCTTGATCTCAGGGTTGTGAGTTCAAGCCCCACATAAAAAAATAATAGAATATCAAGTATACAATTTGGCACATTTTGAGACATGTTTACTTTTATAAAACCACCACAATCAAGATCATGAACATGGCCACCACCCCCAAAACAGTCTTCATGCCCCTCTGTAAATCCTCCCTCCCACCAATCCCTATGACCTAATCCCCAGGCAACACTGATCTGCTTTCTATCACTGCATGTTCATTTGCCTCTTCCAGGGTTTTATGTAAATGAAATCATGCGGTATAGACTCTTTTTCTGTCTGGCTCCTTTCACTCAGTGGAATGACCCTGAGCTTGCACTTGAGTAGCATCCCCTCTCGTGGATGTAGAGCAAGTTGCTTTCCATTCATCCTCCAAAGGACATTTGCCTTGCTCTACTTCGCAAGGAGATAAAGTGCTACCTGGAATGGGGAGAGCCGGTGAACGTCTCCCACCTGCTTGCTCAGAGCAGACATCCCTTCCCCTGCACCCAGATCCAGGCCTCCCGGTAAGGTGCTAGAAGTGTCTTCTCTAGAAGCACCTGGGTGGCTCAGTTGTTAAGCGTCTGCCTTTGGCTCAGGTCATGATCCCGGGGTCTTGGGACCAAGCCCTGCATAGGGCTCCCTGCTCAGTGGGAAGCCTGCTTCTCCCTCTTGCTCTTGTCTGCTGCTCCCCCTGCTGTGCTCTCTCTCTGTCGAATAAATAAAATGTTTAAAAAGAAAAAAAAAGGGATCATCTCCAGAGAATTGGGGTGAGACTGAGCTTCTGGTCACAGAAGGACAGGAGCTGACAAATCGAAAAGGCTCAGCAAGTGCCCAGCACGGAGCTGAAAACACATCCTCTGCAAGGTACGTGCTTTTAGATGCTGGAGGAAAATGGTAACCAATGTGGAATTCCGTAAGTAGCCAAGTTATCACTCATATCTAAGGGCAGAATGCAGACTTTGTCAGACATGCAACTTCTCAAAAATTTCTCTCCTGCACCTTCATTATTAGGGAACTGCTGGAGAATATGCCCCTCCCTCAAGAAACTATGGGGTAAATAAACACAACAAAAAAGGATAAGGACCATGGGGACACAAGTTCCAACAGAGGAAAGAGAGAGGGAAAGGAGTCTAAGGAGAAGGGTCTGGTGTGACTCCAGGTTCCAGGTTTGGGGGCAACCAGTCTAGATTGGAAAAGTGTAACGTGAAAGACAGACACATGCAGCCCTCGGTCTCCATCTCAGCCTCGCCAGTTGCCCCGTGGTCACTCCTGACCTTTCCCACTGGCTTTCCCGGGAGGGAACTCGCAGGGAAGCTGAGGCCAGACCCCCGACAAAACCTCTGTCCAGCTTCTCCGCAAGTGATGAGGTTGTGAAGTTGCCCTCTCCTTACCCATCACCCAGGGCTTTCTTTTGTGTTTTTAAGATTTATTTATTTATTTGAGGGAAGGAACACACATGAGAAGGGGCACGGGCGAGGGGGAATCTCAAGCAGTCTGAGGTGAGTGTGGAGCCAGAAGCGGGGCTCAGTCCCACCACCCTGATATTGTGACCCGAGCCGAGACCAAGAGTCGGACGCTTCACCTGCTGAGCCACCTGGGCGGCCCCATCACTCAGGTTTTATACACATGGGCTTTCTCGTGCATTTTTACATCTGAGCGCTGACCGTAGCCCAGGCGCTTTTTGGGCGCCAGATCAAGCAGAGAACAGGCTGCAGCCCTGTCCTCACGGCCCGCACCTTTACAATGGGGGAGACAGAAGCTGTCAGATCTCCAGAATGTGTGACCCTGGGGAGACGCGGGTGCCCAGAAGGCTGGCCAAGGCACACAGCGGGACAGTGCCGCTGCTGGGGGTGCTATGGTGTCTGATGCGTAGTTAGAAAACCAACGTCACACACTATAGTTTTAGCCAACGCTATTGTAGAGATTTGTACATTTCCTGTATATCAGGATGTTTTGCTAGCCTAAAAAAACTTTTGGGACGCATGGGTGGCTCAGTCGATGAAGCGTCTGCCTTCGGCTCAGGTCATGATCCCAAGGTTCTGGGACTGAGCCCCGCGTCGGTAAAAATCTTTTTGAAAATCCACAACTTCCTGGCTGGAGAGACAGCCCTTCCCAGGGCTGGCCAATTCTTTGAGGTAGCTCCAGCCTGGGGCACGTCTTTGATATGCAAACTAATCAATCCAGTTCTAGACCTCCAGGAGCCCTGGAGGCAGTATACCTCAGCCCTAATCACCCAGGGGCGGGTGTCAGGCAACTAGACACACCCCGGAGCCTGGAGCCCACTGAGATTACCGAAACTAGTCCCCGACCCCGGGACCACGACCTGAGCCGAACACCTCACCGACAGAGCCACCTAGGCGTCCCTAAACTTTGTTAACTTCGCCTCCATTTTCTCTTCTGGTTGCACCTCACTGATCAACCCATAAAAGAATGCAAAATGCCAACTCGTGTCATTCTCTTTGTTTTGTCCCAAGAATAAGACTGTTATATCTCCTGCCCATTTCTTCACATATTTCCAGCAAATTATGCTTCCTCCGCTTGAATGAAACACTGCTCTGTTCAGGAAGATTCATCACAGTGACTTCTTTATTGCAACGTGCTCTCCCTATTGACACAAACAGATACTTTTTGGGTGCCATTTAAAATTCTTTGAATTCTCCTTTGTCACACATCGATACTGCTTTTGCCGCTGATGCAGAAAGGAGGCAGTTGAGCGCAGACACGTCTCCGAAGAGTTCACCCGGGCACAGGCTGCTCCAATGAACTGACACATGTAAGGAACAAACCAGTGAGCCGTGGCTTGCAGCGGCTGGCCCCCGGGGTATAGGTACACCAAGGGGCATCTTCAGTAACTGGTTCAGGTGGAATCATCCCATCTTGGAAGTGAGTGATTATCTGGAACCCATGTCGAAATGCCTGATGCCACACACGAGCCAACCCAAGCACGCGGAGTGGCAGCACTCTAAGACCAACAGTGAACTTGAAATCCACGAAGACCATAAACTGAGAAACAGAGCCACCAGGCTGCAGAAATAAAACTTAGAGAATGTAAGCATGGATGGAGAGAGAGAAGAGGTGGGAGAAACATCAAGAGGGCTGATTTCCTTATCTCAACAAAAATTGCTCTTATCGGTAGATACTGTTCAATGGGTTTCCTAAGGCTGGAGGGGCACAGGGAGAAGACCTGGAATAAAGGAGGGCCTCTTGATGGGACCTCCAGCCTTGGGAACGGCAGCGACTTCCTACCTGGGTGGATCTCCAAGCTGCCTCCACATCATCTTCCCGGTAGTGCTGGGTGCCCCTTTCCTGGCATTCAATGTCCTAAGTTGGTGTAGTTTCTGTTTTCCTGTGAGGACCTTAATGCATAAAATAGCCAGTCTGAGACCACAAGGAGCAGCCCACGCTGACATCATGGCAGATGGAAGTGAGAGATGAACCACTGACCAAATATTAAGCCAGAAAGAGTCCTGAAGAAATTTCAAAAAATCAAGAAGAATATAGAACACATTCTTGGAATACAATGGTGATGATTAAAATGGAAAACAGAACGAAAGCCTACCTTTAGAATTTAAAACTCCCTTTAAAAAAAATCTTTGGTTGGGGCGCCTGGGTGGCTCAGTTGGTTAAGCGACTGCCTTCGGCTCAGGTTATGATCCCGGAGACCCGGGATCGAGCCCCACATCGGGCTCCCTGCTCGGCGGGAAGCCTGCTTCTCCCTCTCTCACTCCCCCTGCTTGTGTTCCCTCTCTGGCTGTGTTTCTCTCTGTCAAATAAATAAAATCTTTAAAAAAAAATCTTTGCTTAAGGGTGCCTGGGTGGCTCAGTGGGTTAAAGCCTCTGCCTTCGGCTCAGGTCATGATCTCAGGGTCCTGGGATCGAGGCCTGCATCGGGCTCTCTGCTCAGCAGGGACCCTGTTTCCTCTGCTCCCTCTGCCTGCCTCTCTGCCTACTTGTGATCTCTCTCTGTGAAATAAATAAATAAAATCTTTTTTAAAATCTTTGGTTAAAAGAAGTCTAATAAAAAAAATTGCAAAATATCTAGAAAACAGGAATGATGAGAACAGAAAGTACTGAGTTGGAACACAGAGAAACCAGAGAACTAATAAATCAATCTCAAAGCTGGTTCTTTGAAAACCCAAAAACAAGACCAAGAGATAAAACAGCAGCCAACCTAAGCAAGGGGAGAAAAGAACCCCAAGAAAACAAAATGAAAAGCCCAAACTGAGAGGTAACAGAAGTGGCCGGAAGTCTCCCAGGGTCACAAACAACAGGTGATATAGGCAACAGAAGAAGTGATTATGGTAGGGGAACCCTTAACCACAGAGAAAGCTCTCATGAAGAGATCCCTGATGCCTGAATGAGCTACTGCCGCTGTTTCGGATGTCACCTCCAGACCCAGTCCAGTCCAGGAGGAGCAGACGGACTGTGGCTTCCCAGAAGCCCATGGAGGACATCCCTGAACTTTACACTGGTTAGAACTTGGTCCCTGCACACCACAGTTTGCCACAACAGGATTTCTTCCTGAATCATTCAAGAAGAGGGAGAGCCGTGGGGCAACTGTGTGGCTCAGTAGGTTAAGCATCCGACTCTTGATTTCAGCTCATGTCACGATGTCAGGGTCGTGAGACTGAGTCCCACATCAGGCTCTACACTGGGAATGGAGCCTGCTTGAGATTCTCTGACTGTCCCTCTCCCTCTGGCCCTTTCTAAAAAAAAAAATTAGGAGGAAAGCAAAGTCTGAGAAGGGCTCTACAAACAGGGTGAACGGGGGATCTGCCCTGACTGTGTCTGGGTCTCTTCAGGGCTATACTCAATTCCATTGATCACTTGCCTCTTTCAGCACCAAAGCTGCGCTATATTCATTTCAGAGTATGTTTGCGTATCTGCTAAGGCAGTCTTCTCCTGAGTCAGCAATTTCTTAGCCCATCTTGTATATTTACTCTGACGAATCCTAGAATCATATCCTTAAGTTTCATGGCATTCAGGTAGGGAAAATGGATATCACCTATCAGCACCCTTCAATTTCCAATGTTTCTGTTCCCCTTTCCTCCACTCTCTCACTTTTTAGAGATTATCTTTTCCTCTTTGTCAGGATGAGATGTAAATGTTAATTCTAACAGTCCAGATTCAAGTGAAGCTGCTATGGAGTGGTCAAAGATACATTACTACTGAAAGCAAGGGGAGTGTCTATGTGGCTCAGTCAGTTAAGTGTCAGCCTTCAGCCCAGGTCATGACCTCACGGTCCTGGAATCAAGCCCTGCATAGGGCTCTTTGCTCAGTGGGGAGTCTGCTTTTTCCCTCTCCCTCTGCCCCTTCCCCTGCCTATGCTCTCTCTGCCTCTCTTTCAAATAAATGAATAAAATTTTTTTAAAGAGACTTAATAGGTGGCACCTGGGTGGCTCAGTTGGTTAAGCGACTGCCTTCGGCTCAGGTCCCGAGTCTCGGGATCGAGCCCCACATCGGGCTCCCTGCTCAGCGGGAAGCCTGCTTCTCCCTCTCTCACTCCCCCTGCTTGTGTTCCCTCTCTAGCTGTGTTTCTCTCTGTCAAATAAATAAATAAAATCTTTTTAAAAAATAAAGAGACTTAATAGAAGAGGTTCAAGTGTAATATTTATACTTACAAACAACTAAAGATAACAGTATGACTATCAAATATGGTGTGGCAGGAGTCCCCAAGACCACCCTCAGGAGCACCCAGGCCTGCTGAGTTAACACTTCACTATACATAAGGAGAAGCTGACTGTGTCCCATCCTGCAATGAAAACCTATCCCTCCATGTTCTGTGTATATAAACAAGTTTTCTACAAGTTGAAAACCAAAGACACAAATATGGGTTATGATATTTACGTAAATATTTTTGATGCCAGATCAAGAAGATACATGCTACGATCACATTTCATTCATATAAGTCAAATTGATGAACCCTGGGCCATAGGGAGAGTTGTTTCAGCATCAAGGTCCAGGGGATTCTCTCTTCTTGTGCACCATCAGTTGGTAAAATTATAATATATTTTACTTTCTTATTTTGATCATAAATTCCTCATAAGTTCTTTTTCTCCTCTTCCTAGTTGCTTTTCCTTATTTTCTTGGACTAATTAATCATCATCACATTCAATTTTCTTCAAACTCCCAATCACGCCATCTCATGTGTTGAGTTCACATACACATGCCCTTTCTTTTTTGAATTCTTGGGAGTCCTCTCTCCCAGAGCCTGCCATTCTCCTACTTCAATCTGCACTGATTGCCAATCAGGCCTTCTGCCCAGTTGGCATCCCTGATATTTCATATCACTGAGCTCCTGGGTTACATCCACTGTTTCGTGGATCCCACATTTTCCTTTTTCTTGGCTTACACCCTTGTTTTGCTGGAGAACATCCTTAAGTCGTATCCTAAGAAAGTATGTTTGAGAGGTAAATTTTCTTAGCTTTTGCATGTCTAAAAATATTTTGATTCCATTGTCATACTTGATGGATGTTTTGGCTGGTGTAGAATCTGAATTGAAAATCATTTTCTCTTAGAATTTTGAAAGTATTGCCCTATTACTTTTCTTTTTAAATATTTTATTTATTTGAGAGAGAGACCACAAGCAGGGAGGAGAAGCAGACACTGCCACTCCGCTGTCCCCCCGTCACGCCAATGAGAGGGCAAGGCACCCTGGGATCCCAGCACCCTGGGATCATGACCCAAGAAAAAGGCAGATGCTCAACTGACTGAGCCACCCAGGCGACCCACCTTATTATCTTTCTTTTCTTTTTTTTTAAAAAAGATTTTATTTATTTGTTTGACAGAGAGATCATAAGTAGGCAGAGAGAAGGGAGGAAGCAGGCTCCTTGCTGAGCAGAGAGCCCCATGCGGGCCTTGATCCCAGGACCCTGAGATCAGGACCTAAGCCAAAGGCAGCGGCTTTAACCCACTGAGCCACCCAGGCACCCGCCCTATTACCTTTCTAAAGTTGTTACCCTGTTATCTTTTATCATCCAATGTTATGAAAATGATGCTACTTATTCTGATTCCTGTTCTTTTTTCTCACTTTTATCTTTCAAGAAGTCTTGTTAATTGCTTGCTGGACTTCCCAGATCATTCTTCCCAGTTCTTATATTTCTGCTCATATTTTTTGTCTGTATTGTTTTGTTCTATTTCCTAGCACACTTCTTCAGTTTTGCCTTTAATATTTCTATTGGAATTTGAACTTCAATAATCACATTTAATTTACACTAATTCTTTCTTCTTCTCCACTCCTTTTACATAATATTCTATTCTTCTTTTGTGGATACAATGTTTTCTTTTAGTTTTCTAAATATGCTAATTAAATTAAAAATTTCTTTCCATATATTCCCTGCATTTTTTTGAATTCCTCCAAGTTCATTTTTTCCTGTAGGTTATACTTCATTATTATTTTTTAAGATTTTATTTATTTATTTGACAGAGAAAAACACAGTGAGAGAGGGAGCACAAGCAGGGGGAGTGAGAGAGGGAGAAGCAGGCTTCCCGCCGAGCAGGGAGCCCGATGTGGGGCTCAATCCCGGGTCTCCGGGATCATGACCTGAGCTGAAGGCAGACGCTTAACGACTAAGCCACCCAGGCGCCCCTATACTTGATTATTTTTAATGTCAAAGACCTTCTTCAAATTTCTGATGATCCTTAGTGGTTTGTTTTTTATATTTAATAAAGGAATGTAGGATAGCTATTGTGGATTTAATGTGCTTTAGGGCGAATAGGTCCGTTTTCCTGCTAAGACTTCTGTGTAGGCCAGGGAAGAAAAGAACAGAGCTCACGTTCTGCAAATGTTAGAACGAGGAGAAAATTGTTCAGGAGTCGCCAGCATCCCTGCTGGAAGCTCTAGCTGCCTATAGACATTTCATTCCATTTCTTAGGCGGCCGCCAGGGCTTTTCCGGCAGGCGTGCACCGGCTGCCAGCTCAGCTATCTGGTAGAGAAGAGGAGCTTCCAACTGTCGCGGTCATTCTGTAGCGGGGTCTTCTGCTAAGTCCCATGTGTTCCATCACCTTCCGTTCTTTCGCCCTCCACTCCATGCCTGCCGATTCTGAGCTTCCTTCTGGCGAACTGACTCCCACCGCCTCAGTAGTTCCCTCTGCAAATGTTCCAGGCTAGACTTTTCCCGCCTATTATTCAACTAATTCCTGCCTGCTTTCCAAAAAAAATTGTTGAAATCTGTCCTTTGAGGATAACCTCCCATTTTCACCACGTTTTCTTTACTTCGATGGGCTTATTTTTTTCTGTTCCTCAATACTTTTCTTGTAGTGAGTATCTATGGATAAAGAAAGAACTGTCAACTGGGGCGCCTGGGTGGCTCAGAGGGTTGAGCATCCGGCTCTTGGTTTCCGCTCAAGGCATGATCTCGGGGGTGTGAGCTTGAGCCTTGCATCCGCCTCCGAGCTCAGGATGGACTCTTTTGGAGATTCTCTTCCTCTCCCTCTGCCCCTCCCCCCACTCAAGCTCGCTCTTGCTCTTTTTCGAAAATAAATAAATAAATCTCAAAAATGAAGGATAACTGTGTGCGTGCACACACAAGTGCAAACATGACGTATCAGAAGTAATTTCATTTCTCATCTATTTTCCCATTTCCTAGTACATGTAGTTAATGTTATTAAATTTTTAAAGATTATATTTACTTATTTGGGAGAGAAAGAGAGAGAGATCAGAGAGGCAGAAGGAGAGGGAGAAGCAGACTGGTCGCTGAGCCGAGAACCTGCTGTGGGGCTCGATCCCAGGACCCTGAGATCATGACTTAAGCCAAAGGCAGACACTTCACCAACTGAGCCACCCAGGCGCCCCCAAGGTTATTAATTTTTCTGGATGACTTCTTTAGCTACATAGCTTAGGTCACTGTTTGTCGTTTCTGAAGTTTATCATTTTAGCTGTTGTTTCCTCTTTAGCCAGAGTTGTTTTGAAATTTGTTTTAAAACTTCCAAGTGGAAAGTGGTTTTTCATTTTGTTTTGTTTTACTTTTGCCCATTCTTTTGTTCCTAATTATGAGTTTTATCATATTCTTGCCAGAGACTGAACTGCATGTTTTCGACATTTTGGAATTTACTGAGACTTTTTTGAGGTGTCTAATTTATATAACTTTAGGAAATGTTCCATACTCCTTGAAACAAATTTATGTTTTTAATTTTTTGTTGTCATCTGGGATGCTAGCTGTACAACTCTGGACCATCCGTTTTGCCCTTCTCATTTTCTGTTGGCATTTTGGATGTGCTTTTCTAAATATATATACATTCCTATCAGTCCAAGGGATTTTTAGACAGATGGATTAGGAGTTGGTGCTCTGTCTGTCATACTGATAAAATCTTTCCAATAGTTGGTTTTCTGTCAACTGTTATCCATACTTTATTTTCCTGTTTGTTTTTTTTTTAAGAGATTTTATTTGGGCGCCTGGGTGGCTCAGTTGGTTAAGCGGCTGCCTTCGGCTCAGGTCACAATCCTAGGGTGCTGGGATCGAGTCCCGCATGGGGGCTGCTTCTCCCTCTGCCTCTGCCTCTGCCTGCTGCTCTGCCTACGTGTGCTCTCTGTCTCTGTGTCAAATAAATAAATAAAATCTTAAAAAAAAGAGATTTTATTGGGCGCCTGGATGGCTCAGAGGGTTAAGGCTCTGCCTTCAGCTCAGGTCATGGTCTCAGGGGCCTGGGATCAAGGCCCACATTGGGCTCTCTGCTCGGCAGGGAGCCTGCTTCCTCCTTTCTCTCTGCCTGCCTCTCTGCCTACTTGTGATCTCTCTCTGTCAAATAAATAAATAAATTTTTTAAAAAAGATTTTATTTATTTATTTATTAGAGAGAAAGAGAGTGAGAGAGCACGAGCGGGGAGCCACAGAGG
The DNA here is from genome assembly GCA_004023965.1 of Spilogale gracilis. Taxonomy (NCBI): domain Eukaryota; kingdom Metazoa; phylum Chordata; class Mammalia; order Carnivora; family Mephitidae; genus Spilogale; species Spilogale gracilis. Next base: position 36,926 of record PITA01004080.1, read on the forward strand.
GAGAGGGAGAAACAGACTCCCTGAGCAGAGAGCCCAATGTGGGGCTCGATCCTAGGACCACGAGATCATGACCTGAGCCAAACGAAGGCAGACACTTAACCAACTGAGCCCCCCAGGTGCCCCTATTTACTTGGTTTTTGTCTTTTACAGTCCAAATGTTAAGAGGACCCATTTAAAAAACATTATAGTCAATTTTTTAAGTGACACATTTTTAATTCTACTAGTGTCAATGGCAAAAGTGAAATTGTATTATTTAAGAACTGTCAAACTAAGGAATTTAGCAAGATCCTCTATATTGGTTTTCTCTTTCAAAAATGTGTTGACTTGTAGTCTTGTACACTTACTCTTCCAATCTAGAATTAACTTGTTACAGTCCACAAAAGCTCCTTGATTTTGACTTAGGGAAAAGAATTTCCAAATTAATTTATGAAGAATTGACATCTTTATTATGTAACTCTTTCTTTCCAGGAATGTGGTAGTCTCTTTCTTCCTTCCTTTTTTCCTCCCTCTCTCCTTTCTTTCTTTCTTTCTTTCTTTCTTTCTTTCTTTCTTTCTTTCTTTCTTTCTTTCTTCCTTTCCTCTTTTATGTTTTTCAGTCAAGTTTTATAGTTTTTAAATATAGGTTTTTGGCATTTCTTAAGATTATTCCCAGCCATTTTATAATTTCTGTAGCCAGAGTAAGTTGTAAGTAAGTAACTTTTTAAAATTACATTTTCCAGCTTTTTAAAAAAGATTTTATTTATTCATTTGACAGAGAGATCACACGTAGGCAGAGAGAGAGAGAGGAGGAAGCAGGCTCCCCGCCGAGCAGAGCCCGATGTGGGGCTCGATCCCAGGACCCTGGGATCAGGGCCTGAGCCAAGGCAGAGGCTCTAACCCACTGAGCCACCCAGGTGCCCTCCAGCTTTTTATTACTGACTCTATATGTCTGCATCCTAAAAATCAGTGAATTGATCTTTCTCTATTGGGTGTAATGGGTTTTTCTCCTCATGATGAAACTGTAAGGATGAGGTTTAAAAGAGAACCAGAGGAGGATACTTGTGCTTTATTTTACATGAACAATGTTGCACCGTAGATCTTGTTCTGTTTCTTGCTTTGTTCTCACTTAACACCATTAAATATGATGTTTGCTCTAAGCTTTTTAATAGATACCTTTGGTCAGATTGAGGAAGTTCCCTTCTACTCATAGCTCTCTGAGTGGTTTTTCTCATAAGTAGGTGTTGTATTTTATTAAACAATTTTCTGGCATCTATTGGAATAATCATATAATTTGTTCCTCTTAAATCTGTTAAGATTGATTTTTAAATTTTAAACCATCCTTGCATTCTCAGTATAAATTTCAAATTGGTTATGATATATAATTATAATCTGCTGAGTTCAGTTTATTTGTTTAGAATTTTTACATCTATCTGCATATCCTATGGCACACTTTCATTGGTTCATTATAGTAATTATATTAGTTTCATAAAATAAGTTTGGAGAGGTTTTTTTCTGTGTATGGTTGGAATTGCCCATTCATTAATGATTTAGTAGAATTCATCTGCAAAACTCTCCAAACCTTTTTTTCTCCTTTGGCAAGGGGTATATTTTTAAAATATATAGACTAAAAATAAAATAAAATAAAATAAAATACATAGTCAATTTCTTTGTGGTTATAGAGAGGGTCTATCCAGGTTTTATGTTTCTAGGGTCAGTTTTGGTAAGCTGTGCTTTTCTAAGAATTTGTTCATTTTGTTTATGTTTTCCAATTTTCTGACATACAGTTGTTTATAATATCCTTTTTAAAAAAAATTTAATTTATTTATTTGACAGAGAGAAACACAGTGAGAGAGGGAACACAAGCAGGGGGAGTGAGAAAGGGAGAAGCAGGCTTCCCTGCCGAGCAGGGAGCCCGATGTGGGGTTCGATCCCGGGTCTCCGGGATCATGACCTGAGCTGAAGGCAGTCGCTTAACCAACTGAGCCACCCAGGTGCCCCTATAATATCCTTTTAAAAATTTATGTTGTGGGGCACCTGGGTGGCTCAGTTGGTTAAGCGACTGCCTTCGGCTCAGGTCATGATCCCGGAGACCCGGGATCGAGCCCCGCATCGGGCTCCGCAGGAAGCCTGCTTCTCCCTCACTCACTCCCCTCTCTCGCTGTGTTTCTCTCTGTCAAATAAATAAATAAATAAAATATCTAAAAAATTTATGTTGTATCTACTATTTATTGTATAATCTATTGTATCTGTGGTTGCATCTCTTTTTCATTTCTAATATAATTTGTCTTTCCTTTCTTTATAGTTAGGTTGTTAAAGGGCTGGCTTTTGTTTTTCAGCTTTTCAAACAATCAGCTTTTGATGTTCCAATCCTATCATTTGTTTCTGTTTCATCATTTTCTACTCATCCTATTTGTCTTCTATTTTCTCCAGGTTTACTCTGCTGTTTCTTTTATAGTTTTTTTTTAAAGATTCTATTTATTTACTTGAGAGAGAAAGAGTGCAGGTGTGAGAGAGAGAGAGAGAGATCGATGGATGCATCATGGACATTCCAGAGCAAGCAGGAGCAGGGGGAGGAGCAGACGAACAAGCAGACTCCCTGCTGAGCATGGGTCCTGCCGTGTGGGGCTCTATCCCAGGACCCTGAAATCATGATCTGAGCTGAAGTCGGACACTGAACCAACTGAGCCACCCAGGTGCCCCTCTTTTATAGCTTCTTGAGTTGGATGCTCAACTTGTTGACTTAACACAAATGCCTACTCAACACCTCTACTTGCACATATAATAGGCATCCCAAGCTTAACATGGTTAGAACAGAACTCGTTTGTTTTTTTATTTTACTTTATTTGAGAGAGAGAGAGAGAGAGAGAGAGAGAGTGTGTGTGAGAGAGAGAGAGAGAGAGAGAGAGAGAGAGAGAGCATGAGAGGGGAGAAGGTCAGAGGGAGAAGCAGACTCCCCATGGAGCTAGGAGCCCGATGTGGGACTCCATCCTGGGACTCCAGGATCATGACCTGAGCTGAAGGCAGTTGCTTAACCAACTGAGCCACCCAGGCGCCCCAGAACAGAATTCTTGATATGTACCTCTAAAAATGTGCTTTTCATACAGTTTTCCCCATCATAGTGAAAGGTACCGATTCATTCAGTTGCTTAGTGGAAATCTCAGGAATCATCCTTGTTTCTTCTCTTTCTCTATACATCCAATCTTTTTTCCTCCACTTTGAAAATATAGAATGAGTCTCACAACACCTCAGAACCTCCACTGCTACTACCCTAGTTAATGCCAGCATCGCCTCTCCCAGACTGCTGTCTGGTTCTCCTGACTGGGCTTTATCCCTAGTTTTGTCCCTCCACAGACAGTTCTCCACACTGCACCAACAACACGGATCTGATCATGCTAACTCTCAGTTCAAAATCCTCCAAAGACTTCTTATCTCAGAAGAAGCTCCCAGTTCCCAAGGTGGCTCTAGCCACATAAGCTTTCTTCCTAACACGCCAGGCACAGTAGCTTCTCAAGGCCTTTGAACTTGCGTGGAATGTTCTCTCCCCAGATGCCCATATGGGGGAATAAAACAAAGGCAAAAGCCTATAGATATCTAAATAGCACCTCCTTCACCGTTGCTTTATCTTTCTCAGAGCTCTTATCACTATGTGACATTATAGTATATACTCGTTTGTATGCTTAGTATTCTTTGCCACAAGAATGTTTACTGTCTTGTTGAGTACTGTGAATCCAGAACCTGGAACAGTGCCTGGCACATAGCAGGTATTTAATAAATGAGGGGGCGGTGCCAACTCAGAATTAGGTTTCTTGTTAAGCACAGAACCAGTACAAGAAGCATTGGATGAATTGGATGATGGGTGGAATCAGATTGAGGTCGCCTTGAGAAATAGTCGTATCCTGCACACCCCATTGGATAAAACTTTTCTCATACTCTTAAATGTTCTTTTGACACAGAATTGCTGGATCTTAGCTTCCAAATCACCTTTTGTAGCAAGTGTTCCCTCCCCTCTCCTGGCAGAGCTAAATGCTGCTTCCTTTGTGCTCTTACTGTCCCTTCTCCACACCTTCACCAAACCATCTGATACAACAATGACAGATCTCCGTGCAGCCTGGGCATGCACCGCCTTCTCCCCTCCCGAGTTTCAGGAAGGCAAGGGCTGTGATTTTTTATGTATTCCTTAACCCTATGAAAGCGTGGCATACAGCAAGCTCAGATGAAAGAATGCAACGGGTAGGCCCCTGAAACGAAGGTCCGTTGTCTGGAACGACATCAGGCTCCAGCGTGGGCAACTTTGCTGCTCCTAGTGAAGGTGGTGATACTGAGAAAATACAGGTGCGGTGAAACTCTCAGAGCAGCGTAGTTTGTGCGTTTGTGTACAGCGGGTCAATGGCCCAGGAGGGCCACGGAAAAAGGCATGCGAGCCTAGGCCTCCACTTGCCCCAGCATCCGCAAGGGCCCATTAATCCTTAATATTCAAATTCCTCCTACTAAACCAGCCCCTCCGCGCCCTAGCCGTCTCTTTTCCCCAAATGACGGTCGACGGTAGCCAATCGGGAGCTGGACAGGGTTTCCACCCCCTTTTCCCTAGCCGGAATGGACACAAACCCCAGCCAATTGGTAGCATCGTCACCGAGGCCCTGCCCCACCCCGGCCGCCGCACCCAATGGCGGGAGGGCTCGCGGCAGTGCCGGGGGCGGGGCGCGGGCGCGCAGGTGCAGCAGCGCGCAAGGAGGCCGGGAGGGCGGGGCGCGACGTCGTCCGTGCGGGGTCCCGGCGTCGGCGGCGCGCGCGCTCCCTCCTCTCAGAGAGAGGGCTGTGGTAAAAGCCGTCCGGAAAATGGCCGCCGCCGCCGCTGCCGCGCCGAGCGGAGGAGGAGGAGGAGGCGAGGAGGAGAGACTGTGAGTGGGACCGCCGCGGCCGCGGGCGGGGACCCTTGCCGGGGGGCGGAGGGTAGGGGCGGGACGTGGCGCGGGAGGGGCCCGCGGGGTCGGGCGACACGGCTGGCGGATTGCGTCCCTCCTTTCTACCCTCCCCCTCCCGCCGCCGCCGGTGACGGCTCCCCCCGTCGGCCCGTCACCCGCACTCGCGGTGACCGTCTTCGGCGCGGTCTTCCAGGGACGACTTCGCCTGGCGCCCCCCTCCCTCCCGCCTCCGGCGCGCATCTCGGCCCCGGCCCCGCGGGCGCCCCTGTCGCCGGGGTTTTGCCTGTCGGGGCTGCGCGCGCGTCGTGCCCTTCTCGGGGCTTCGGGCCCGCGGCGTCGTCGCGCGCCCGCCGCCCCGGCCTCTCCCAGGATCGCGCTCTCCCCTCTCCCTCCCTCGCGCGCCCCCTCTGCCGTTACTCGGCCCCCCCACCGGCGCGCGTGCGCAGTCCGCCTCCCGTCGGGAGAGTGCGCCACAAGGGCTCCTGCGCTCTCACCCCCATCTCCGGGCTTTGCCTCCCCCTCCTTCTCGCCCATTCCATGACTTTCTGCCCCCACTGCGAGCGAGTCGGTCCACCATCTCCTTTTCCCTCTGGCAGGGAAAGTAGGTGGCAGTTACTGCCCACCCACAGAAGGGATTAGACGTTGTGTTCCTGGTCCCGCAACTCATCCTAAAGAGGCGGTTATAGTTCCCATCACGAACCTTAGGGGACTGTGTCCTGGAGCACCGGAGGTTCTTCGTGCGAGTGCGCCCCCAGGGTCTTCGGGGGTTCCGTGGCCTCAGAATGTGAGCGCCCTCCCGTCCTCCCCGCCCCCCTTCGCCGGAGCCCTTCTAGTTACATAAGTGGAGTGGGACATAGTATGTAACCGGCTTCTATGGTCCTGGAGCGCGCCCTGCTCAAGATCATCATTACCAGATGGGGCAAGTTCATCGCATCGCTGTGGTTCCTGTCAGTTGCCCTTGCAAGTTTATTTTCTTTTTAGTTTGGTTATAACTCAGTTACCCAAACTGAAACTCAGGTGCCTTTTACGTGGTGTGGCAATGTTTCTGTGGTTTTGCCCTGAAGACTTAATATCATTGTAAAGAGTCTAAAAAAATTGCTTTCACAGAGGAGACCGTTTATGACCTTGCTGAGTGGACCCAAGATTGGGAAAGCTTGCTGGAATACCTACCTCTGTGGTGGTCGCCTGTGTTGTGAGCGTGTTCGTTGTGGTTTGGTCACGGCTGAAATGGGCTCCACCACAAAAGTGATATTCCTGACTCATGGTCAGGCAGATGTGTGCTTCTGGTTCTTTTTCCAGGAACAGGAATGGACTCTGCAGAGCCATTCACACGTTGTGTCTCTGTTGTGTGGGATCAGTACCCCAAATTGTGAGATGGTAGGATCGAATTCCGGGGGGTGGTTGGTGACGGTGGAAGCAGATCTAGCAGCGTCTGATGCCAAGTGGCTTAGACTTCAGAGGACTCTCACAAGTTTTAGGTGTTTTGTTATACCAGAAAAATGAAGCCTATTTGTGCCACACTAGTAAAATTCAGTGTCGTTAATAGGCAGTTATTACTTGAGAAGAAATTCGTGTTTCACGGCCAGTATTTTAATCTGGATCTCAGTGATTTCAGTTAACAGCAAGATAAAGCTGACCTCTTGGGTCTTTTGAAATCTGCTGGATCTTTATTTTAAAAACACAACCAAACCAAAGAAACGGTGTCTAGGTTTCTTCGGTCTTTTAAGAATTTCCACCAGGGGATTTAGGGAATAGGCTTATTTATGGGCTTTTTATGACTTCTATTTCAAATCCCAGTTAGGAAACCCGGGAAACACTTGCTTTTATTTTCTTACCCGGACACGGAGAACCCCAAGGGATACAGTTAGTCTAGTAGAGTACCGTTGGTTAAATCAGTTGCTGCAGATACCCGTTTGTGGCATGTTAGCTTGGTGGCAGATCACTAAGGTACATTCCTATCCACACACACAGATGCACAAGCCTCACTTGACAAAGATTCCAAGGTTTGTGCATTTCATCCTATGACCTGACAGGATGAGGACTCTTGTTTTCTTTTGCATCATTGGCAATGCATTGGCCTGCTCGGGTGCCCCTCCCGTTAGCTGTTCATCATACCTCTAGCCTTTTAAACAGCACAGGCAGCTTCCAGAATATGGTTTCTCTGAAAAGCACCTGGTGGCATCTGAAGTCAGTATGTTCTAATAGCTTGAAGAAACCTACGGCTTTCTTGCCTCACGGGTTATCACACTGTCCTGTTTCTTGTTACATATGTGCCAGGAATGCTTTAAACCTACAGTACCAGGTCTTTATTTCACCTGATAGAGCATGATGCAGTCAAACTTTACTCTGACTTTTGTGCTGTTGATATGTATTGGGAGGGTTAGAATATAATTTTGCATTCTATTTGCAATTCCGAGCCAGAGTCTTTGTTTCCCGGTCTACCCTGCCTCTTTGTGGCCAAACCTAGAGGGGGTGGAGAGACAAACTGTGGAGTTTAGCAAAAAGAAACTATGGAGTTTGGCTAGCTAAGTCCAATATGATGTTGCCTCCACCCGAAGACTCCGTCCCCTATATGGGCACTGAATGAGAAGCTTGCTTCTTTAACCTGAAATAGAAAAGAGCAGAAGCAAAGTTGTTCGTTCCTTACTCCAGTCTAGTTTTCCTACCACTGATGTACCTGCCTGGGACTATTTGCATGATAAATGATGTGTCCTGGAACCTGTAATCCTTTATAAAGGTGAATATCGGTGGAAATCTTTTAATTGGCTAAGGGCAGTTTTTGTCGCTAGGCTGCCTGAGTTATCTATGAGGAGAGAGTCCCAGAAGATGTTTGACATTTGTAGTAACTATAGTTGGCCTTTGAACAATGCAGGGATTAGGGACCTTGACCTCTCACCCCCCCGTGCGGTTGAAAAACCACGTATAACTTTTGACTCCCCCCCCTCAAATTAACTACTAATAGCCTACTGTTGACCGAAAGCCTTCTTATTAACTTAAACAGTTGATTAATGCATATTTTGTATGTTATGTGTAGTATATACTGTATTCTGAAACACAAGAGGATGTTCCTAAGAAAATCATAAGGAAGAGAAAATACATTTACAGTACTGTACTGAAAAAAATCTGCATGTAAGTGGACCCGAACAATTCAAACCTGTGTTCAAGGATCAGCTGTAATTTTTTAAGTGCATGGGGGTGGAGGGGTGGGGGAAACACAGTCTGGTGGCGAGTTCCAGGGAGTGCGGCAGGACACTTGCTTGTTTTTACCACCCTCTGCTGTGGTGACATGCATGCAGACCAGCCTCATGTGGCCAGCAGGCACAGTCTTTTTTTTCTTGGGTAGAGCTTTATTTCTGCTTCAGCGGGAAGGGGACCTTGTCTCAGTTCTTCTGTACCAAGCCTTCTCCAGTCAAATTGCTGTTGTCACCACTGTGACCACTGCGCCTTTACCCTGTTTCCAGTAGGACAGATGTGAATGGGTTCTTCTTCCTTGGGCACACTTACACAAAGTTATGCTCTTCTGCCTTTATCTGTTCTCTTCTGCCTTTTTCTTGCAAGGAGCCTTTTCCTGTTGAAATCTTGATTTGCATGCCATTCCTTAAATACTTAGTTCTGCCATTTTTTGATGGTAGGTGTGGTGTTGGGGGGAACTGAGTGCGAGTGGGAATTTGGTGGCAGACAGGGCATCCCCATTCCCATATTGAAGGGGTGTTTGTGGCCATTCTACTCAAGAATAAAGCCTTGGCCTTCATGACTTCTTCAGGGCACACTTATGTTGGGTCTGCTGGCACAGGAAGGTGTTCTCACCGTGGCTATTTTGCAGTTCCTGCAGATGTCTGAACTCTGGGGAGCAGGCCTTAGGAAGGGCTCACTTGTCTTCCTTACCTAGGAGGTGGGGGGAATCATATATATGGACCTGCAAATTGCTGTTTTATTAGGGTTTTACTTACCTGCTTTTGTTTGCTTGCTCTCTTTTTCGTGAACTCTTGAGTGAATCAAAGATCTTAAACTTTCAGAGCTGGAAGGAACCTTAGTCCAGCTCCCTCAGTTTACAAGTGAGAAACTATGGCTGTGAGAAGTTGTAGCTTTGCCAGGGCCTCCCAGCTAAGATACTGGTTTGATTTTTCTTATATAGCTAACTGAGTAGTACTGTTACTTTGACTTCTGGATTTCAAAGTATTGTATGACTCGACTGTTTAAAGGAATTATAAGGCCTCACTGCACCTCAGACCAGCTGTAAAAGACTTGGTTGGTGTTGCCCTTCCTCTGGGTTTAATTACATGCGTAATTGTTTGTGTGAGTAGTCTCTAAATTGTATACTCTAGGCTTTTTCAGTCTAAATGTAAAAGTGCTGCTCTTGGGCCAGCAAGCTAACCGGAGGTTAGATAATATGGGGCAGTTTAGGTTTTAACAAGGAAATGATGTTATCTTGATGAAAAATGTAATGACAAAAGTCTTCTTTTGAATGTATTCAAAAGCAAAAGAGAAACTATCAGACTAATAACTTAGTTTGTGGAACATTGTGATGTAACGGATCTGAGAGGCTTAAAAGTGATCGCTCTGAAACAGACTTGCATATATTGGAGGAGGGCTTTGGATCTCCCAGGGCATTTGGTTTCTGTTGGTGCTGCTTTTTCCCACCTCCTCTCTCTCAGGGCTGAAGCTCCTTTAAGTGATGTTACAGCAGCTCATTTCAAGTTCAGCTGCTTGAAAAAGAAGGGAGACTTTGCCTCTGGATTTCATGTGTTCTTTTTGGGATGACATTTTGATGGTGCATATTCTATTGAACGTGCTTTCTCTCCCAGAGCATTTCTTTATGACGTAGTGCAAGAAATAAATACTCACCAGGGATCACCACTAACAGTATGCTTTATAGTGCCAAAGTGTCCCTCAGAGGTGACAAGATTGCTGATAGTGTTGATTCTAACACACATGAATCTTTATTTTAATATGTGTGTTATGTGCTAGTAACTTGCGGTTTATCCTTTGTTTCTAGTAGGTAAGCTGGGAAATAGCATAGTACTTTGTCTATATGTTTATCTTCAAAATGTCCCAAATAGCCCTGGGAAAAAGGTCGTGCAGCACAATGGGGGCTTTCAACTTACGATTTTCTTTGTTTTAGGCTCCATAAAAATACAGACTCACCAGTTCCTGCTTTGATGTGACATGTGACTCCCCAGAATACATCTTGCTTCTGTAGACCAGCTCCAACAGGATTCCATGGTAGCTGGAATGTTAGGGCTCAGGTAAGTAACCTTCCTTTTTTTTTTTTTAGTATATGTCCTGGTTTGGCCATCTGTTTTTAAAAACAAAACAAAACAAAACAAAACAAAAACAAGGAAAAAAAAACAAGATGTACTACTCTTGGACAGTATAAAAGTACCCCAAAGACTAAAGATATAACTGTGCCAAACTGTGCCATATAATAAAAAAAAGTCACTTCCCTGAGCCCTGAAAGGTCAGTTTGGGTAGGGTTACTTGGTAGCCACAGCGAGATCTGGGGGCGGGCGTCAGATTAGAGCCGGAACTGGTGATCTGCAACTTCAGTTCACCTTGAAGCAGGTCAGCTGAGCTGAGAGCGCTTTGACTGAGCTCTTCACCTGCCATTGCTGCTGTTGCCTAGCGGTCTTCAGCATGGTGCTTTGTTTGCTTTGGTTTTGGGTAAATGACTTCCTGGTCAATGTTAGTGAGCAGTGGTAAAACATTTTCAGATATGGAAACTGGTGTGTGGTCCCCTAGAAGGATGGCTTCCTGAAAGCTGTCACAGAACCGCAGAACCCATGGCTGATGGCTGTGCTTGCTACTCCCCTCCCACGGGAACTAAAGAGAGCACCCAAACACAGGTCTGGCTCTTAAGACTCTAGAGTAGAATGGATGCCTTTTGAAAAGCTGAGGATCCAAGCCATATGAGGTCTGACACTCAGGTGCTCTATAAGCCACACTTTTGGCTATTTTGGTGCCATTGTGTGGACTTTAATTTTGTAGAAATGAGTGGTTCCTTAATTTCTCAGCTGTCAGGCTTAATATCACAAGCTTTTTTAAAACCAGTGGTCACTCCACATTTGATGTTTTGACACCTGGATTTCAAACATTCCATGCGGTAAGGCAGAACGTACTAATTGAATTTTTCCATTCCTTTTCCTAAGAAAAAATGTGAGTTTACACATATGCTGCTGTTGTGATTCCAGCTGAGACCCCAAAGTAGCACTTTGTTGTGTCTCTCTGGTGGTTTCTGACACCTCAGTCTAAAGCTTTGTGGACATTCATAACATAGCCTATTGGGGGACTGTGTAAGGGGCGGGGTTTGGGTAAAGGAAAATAGAAGGTGTGGAAGGAAGTGAAGAGCATTGCCCTGCCTCCAAGTCACAAATTTGGTTCCAGTCCTGATCCTGTGACTCAAATTGTCACTTCTCCTTTATTTCTGCGGGGTGTACGCTGGGCCCTGCTGACAGGACATCCTTTGTACACCACGTTTTTATGCTGGTGGGAGTTGTGTTGGCTGGTGCTTTGTGCATTGTCTCAGAAACTGTGTGGACTAAATGTAATATGGGCAGTGAATGGGTTTCTTCTGGTGGATGTGAGGCCTGGGGGTGGTTTATGTTTTTAATAGTCTTTTTCTCAGATTATGAATGGATTTTATAAGGCAGTGGTCAGTCTATATAGTTTCTTCTAAAAAATGTAGAAAGGAAGAAATATTTAAAAAAATATCTAATACTTATGAGTGGAAAAGACACAGCCATTTGAGCTTTATGGAACTTTGAAGGGAATTCTGCAAGGACAGAACCTGTCTTTACTAGATAAGTGTTTCATATCTTATTTTTCTTCTTTTTCTTTTTTAAGAAATTATGAAAATGCATGCTTTTATAGAAAACAAACCATTTTTTTAGATTCTTTAAATTATTTTTATTTTTGTTAAAGATTTTATTTATTTATTTATTTATTTATTTATTTATTTATTTGACCGAAATATCACAAATAGGCAGAGAGGCAGGCAGAGAAAGAGGGGGAAGCAGGCTTCCTGCTGAGTAGAGAGCCCAATGTGGGACTCGATCTCAGGACCCTGAGATCCTGACCTGAGCCGAAGGAAGAGGCTTAACCCTCTGAGCCTCCCAGGCGCCCCAGAAAACAAACCATTTTAAAGTATGCCATGTAAAAAGATGGAAGCTCACAATTACTCTCCATGCTCACTACGCAGAGTAATAGCTATTAATGTAGATCCTTTTGAATCTTCTCAGGCTATACAAATATGCACATTTTGGGTTTTTAACCAAAATGAGGATGATATACATATTCTGCATCTGTCCTTGTGATATGTTTCTCTTGGCCTGATTTCTGTTAAATGGCAGTGTGATCTGGTGCTGACTTACTGTCATGCCTTGTTCCCCTGTTGACTTTCGCAATGGTTCACTATTAAAGATGCTGCTGGATTGAACTTCCTCATGTGCCAGTCTTTTTGAAGAACAGCTGCCTAGACTTGGAATTGCTGATGGATACCACTACATCGCCTTCCCAAATGGCTGTCTCAGTTCCCATGACAGTATGAGAAAATGCCACTTCCCACACCCTCCCGGAATTGGATGCCCATCTTTTAAATCTGCTCCTTGGGTTATTACTGAGGCTGAACCTCAGTAATCATCAGCCATTTGTATTTGGTCTTTGTGAATTGCTTGCCTGTTGGTATTCTGCATGCGTTCTGCCCTGAGGATATTTGTTTTTAAGTTGATTTGTAAGAACTTGTAGTGTATTAAGGATACTCTATGTCATCATGCAGATATTTTCCCTACCTTGTATATCTTTCGATGCTGCTTGTCTTTTTTGATATGTAAAATTTCTGTTAGGATTTTTTTCTTTTGCTTTTATACTTAGAAAGTCCTTTCCTACCTTAAGAACATGTTAGTATTCATCTATATATTTTTCCTCCTAAAAAAAAAACTTGATGTATTAGATTGATACATACAAAAGAATCTTATAGGTAATTTGTCCTGTGTTTTTCATATGGTTATAAAAATGCCTGTTTTTGTATTGAACTTTGGGTAGGAATGAGGTCTAGAGCCCACTTAGCCAGTTGTGTCATAGCCATTTGGTGATTCAGTCATCTAGTCTTCACCTTTAGTGAAGTCTTCACCTTCAGACTTGACTTTACGTAAGCAAAGCATCTTACTTTTTTCTTTCTGAAATTTTTCTTCGTGAGACTCGATAGCTCGCTGGTCAGCATATAGTCATCTGTTTATTCACCCAAAAAGTACTTGGGCCCCTGATTCAAGGCAGGGGCAATATGGGGCCCTGCAAGTGCTGCTTTCTTCTTGACTTGGGCAGGGCCCCAGCTACAGTACTCATTCCAGAAGACTCAAGAAAATAGTGGATCTTCACAAAGTAGGTTTTGGGTAAACTAAGAGGAATCCAGAGGGTGTGTGTACATGTGCGTGCGTGTGTGTGTGTGTGTGTGTGTGTGTTTAAGATTCTGACCCAGAAGTGAGAGCTTAGGGTAGACAGCAACATAAGCATCGTTTGTTTCCTAACTTATGTAATTGCAGGCTGATTTTTTGTCTTGAATTATGATGAGGGCTTTTTGCTGTTGAAACAGTTCTGTGTTCAGCTGGCTTGGTTGTGATGGAATAAAAGTTGTGTACTGATAAAAATGGTAATTTTCTTTTATGATGATTTTGAAGCATTTCTATAATAGCTCATAAAAATAAAGGCAGGCTTTGGTGAATATATTGTTAGGGGAAAAGTAATTTTTTGCAACTTGCATCATTTAAATCTAATAAATAACCTTAAAACTGAAGTGGAATTCTGATTTGGATTGAAATATATTTTTTCCTTAGAGAAAGGATTAAATGATTTATGATTAAGGAAAAAGCTTCTTGTATAAGGCTAGGTTTTTTTTAATGAATTTTTAAAAATGGGTAAATAGTACAGAATGAAAAAGATTGTATAAGAGGTTATATGGTTAAAGAGCTCCTTGCCACCCTTTCCCCAAATATCTGTTTCTCTCCCTGGAGGCAGCCATCATTACCAGTTTCTTATTAATCTGTGTGTGTGCTTGCACCCATGCACCTGGATGTAATTTTTAAATTGTGGTAAAATATACCTAGCATAAAATTTAGCATTTTAGCCATTTTTAAACGTACACTTCTGTGACATCAAGTACGTTCTTGTGCAACCGTCCGCATTTTGTGTCTCCAGAATCTTTTTCATCTTGCAAAACTGAAACCCCTAACTCCCTATCTCCATTAAACCCGTAACTCCCTATTCCCCCTTCCCCACCTGGCAAGTACCCTTCTACTTTGTTTCTATGAAATTGACTATTCTAGATATCTCATATTATCATCTATTTTATAATTGTGTTTATATATTTTGTGGGCATGTACACACACAAGGGTGGGTGTGCGTTTTTACACAAATGGTAAAAACACCTTGCACATTTCCAAAATTTGCGGTTTTTAGTTAATGTATCTTGGAGATTGGTATCAGTTTCTGTAGAGCCATATCATTCTTTTTAAGGGTTGTAGAAAAAAAAATCCCTAGATGTGGGACTTGCTGGGTTAAAGGGCATATGCATTTTAAACTTGGAGAGAGGGTGCTAAATCAAGAGTGGCCTGTTAATTGCATAGTTTTAAAGAAAAGACTACATATGAGTAGATGAGTACACAAATTTATGGCTGCATCGCCATTTGTAGAGACTAGAGAGCCATTAATTAGGCTAGGAAGAAATAATTTTTAGTGGTTAACACTAGAAAGCAAAACTTCAGAAGCATCCCTTTCATGAGATGTGACCTCATGTGAGCAGAGCCAGTGAGGCAGGACCCTTTACTTGACAAGGGGAACGTCAGCCAGTTCTCATTTGTGAATTTTGAAGAAAATGAAGCATTTTTATTTTGGTACTAAGTTGCAGTGGCTCCTTGGGACTCAGAGTTGGAAAGTCTCCTGAAGCTGCTGGACCTTCTGTCTTATTTGTATTGTAATATGCATAAGGAATATCCTGGAAGTATTCAGGACAAGATTCCTGTTGCTTCATTTCTCTTTGATTCTTTACTCTTGATGGGGCAACACTTGATTAATTTACCTTGTACCAATTTTGCATAGGTTATGTGTTATTTACTGTACTGGATACTATGGATTACCTTCAGCTATCTTCTGATCTAAAGGAAGATACAGGTAGGCAAACAGACCATTACTTTACAAGGGGCTGAATGCTATGATGGAAGAGTTCTGACCACTAAGGGACCTCATAAATATTAGAGGAGTGAGTCCCACCTAGACTTGGAAGTGAGGGCAGGGAAGAGACTTCTTTGAAAAGTGACCTCCAAGACCTGAACAATAAGGCAACATTAGCTAGTCCAGGAGAAAGTATGAGTGAGGGAGAGACCGGCATGTTCAGAGGCTAAGACAAGAAAGAACTAGTGGGCTGGGTCTGAGGAATTTGGAGTGCAGAGATGACACAGGTGCAACAAGCCAGGCTTGAGGGTAAGGAGCGTTTTTGTTTGCAAAATGTGCTGGTAGGAAATCAGACGCGCCACACCAGCTATGCCAGATAGGCTCTGCTGTTCTTCTAAGTTGCATCACATTCTGAGATGTCCCTGAGCCCCAGAAGGCAGTGTGAGGAGCTCTGGCCCTCCATCCTGAACCCTTTCCATTGCACACTGCTCTGAAGGCCAGCTGCCCTCACCCATCAGGTCCTCAGGACGCCCACTTCAGGTCTCTCTTTACTTCCTTCACTGCACTTCTGCCCAGGAGACCCACGAGGAGAGGGCTTCCCCTTCTCCAACACACTTGATACTGAGAGGAGGGCAGGAGCTTGGGTGGTGTGACAGTCAACTCTGGTTGCCAAGCTCGCTGCTTAGTCCTTCTGATTTTTACTTATTTATTTTTTTAACCAAGATTTTCATGGTGAAGGAAGCAGTGCATAAGCAAGCTCACTCTCTCTCTTGTCAAGGAACAGGTCCACCCTGACGAGCCACCGTGGATGGCACCACTGTAATCCCCACAAGCCTGGGCCCACAAGGTTGGATCACAGCCCTCTGCTGCTTCTCTACATGCCTACTTCTCTGCCCTCCCTTAGGCCATTCTGAGCCTTCCTGCAAGCCTCTTCACTGTGCTCGTGTGTTAGCTACTCAGGCGCTTTCTTTTTTTTTAATTTCTTTTTTAAAATTTTATTTATTTGACAGAGAGAAACACAGCCAGAGAGGGAACACAAGCAGGGGGAGTGAGAGAGGGAGAAGCAGGCTTCCCGCTGAGCAGGGAGCCCGATGTGGGACTCGATCTCGGGTCTCCGGGATCATGACCTGAGCTGAAGGCAGTCGCCTAACCAACTGAGCCACCCAGGCGTACTCAGGCGCTTTCTACTCAGACTTCAGAAATGTTAGCATTCTTCCCTATTCATATCCTCCTCCTCCTCCTGTGGAATTCCAGTGTGATGGGTCCAGTGAAATCCCAGGCTGTGGTTGCACTTGCTTGCCCTGCCTCCCTGGGGTAGCCTGTCCCCAAAAGTAATGGGGGAATACCCTTCATGCAGGCTGTAGGCTCTGTTAGCACAGACTAATACATAACACTCAAAACTGTTTTTACAAATGTGCAGGAGGGTTTCCTGCTCTGTGTAACATGCTGCAACTCATTCTTTTCACTCAGTAGTTGGCTTTTGAGGTTGGTCCATTTTGCTCTGTATAGACCTTCATTCAACATGTCTCCTTGTGCTGTAGAAACATCTTACAATAGAAGCCCCACCAGAGCCCAGAGGGAGAATGGAATTTAGAGAAACGGGGATTGACATCTGGTTTATGTTTACATCCTTTGGTCCTATTAACCAAGAAGATATTTTTATTTCTTTGTTTGTGAAAGCTTTCTACAAAAAAAGGCATCCATTTTCTAGATTTATTAATAGGGCAGTCCAAAGGTTTTATTTTTAGATTTGAAAGAAAGCAAAGAAGGCTTCTGAGATGTGCACAATTCCCTTTGTTGCCATCTTCTTTGCAACATTCCACATTGCTAAAACACAAGCTTGAGCACTTTTAAGCACAAACTGACTTTCTACCTGTGGATTATTTTTGAAACTTATGTTAAAGCATTTTGGTTTTCCTGGGACTTGTAGTGGTACTTAAGTTTTGACATTACTTTGATAAGTTATATTTTACATTTGTCTATACATATTTAATAATATATTTTTGAAATATGAATTTCTGTGTATTTTTTTGTGTTTTTGTAAACAACAGAAGGTATCAGTCCATATTAAGTACTAATTTGCTCTAATATTTTCAGCTGTGTTTGGAATTACCTCGGCAATAAAACAGACAAACGTCTGCAGTTGTGACAGTTTGTCTTTTTGTTCTGCTTAACTCCAGAATAAAGAATTCTAGTGAATTTTTTTCCTAGGCTTGTAAGAATATAGGAATGATTAAAGTCGTCATAATACTTAAGGAGTTAGGGCAAGTTGAAAGTCTTTTTTAAGTGGTGACCCTCTTAAAAAATGTAGCTTATGAGCAATTGTCTAAAATTTCTTGGCTACTCTTCCAGGGTGTTTAAGGCAAGCAAAAATGTAGTATTTCTTAAGCTGTGTATTTTTTTTAAAGATTTTATTTATTTATTTGACAGAGAGATCACAAGTAGGCAGAGAGCTCGATGCGGGTCTCGATGCCAGGACCCTGAGATCATGACATGAGCCGCAGGCAGAGGCTTTAACCCACTGAGCCACCCAGGCGCCCAAGCTGTGTATTTTTTAATTACACAAGTAAAGCATCATTGCAGAAAATTCAAAAAATGCACAATGGAAATCACTCTGGAAATTCCACCACGTGGAGAAAACTGCTGTTACTATTTGGTCTGCCTTTGGGATCTTGCCTTCCTGCAGTCCTCCTGGCCCTCTTCCTCCCTAGGCAGGGGAACTCATGATTGAAAATCCATGGGTTCTGTGACCTTGGTTGGGAAAATACTTCATCTTGATTTTCGAGGACCTCTCACTGAAAATTCAGTTTTCCTTCAATGACATATGTAGGCCACAGACCATGGTAGTATTAGGAGTACCTGTGATTTAGTCACTAATAGAGATGAAAGATGCTTTCTTATAACATTACAGTTACAGGTATTTTGGAAACCTCATTTGTTCCTCGTCATGCTTCAAACCTAGGGTAGTTATTAGACTTAGTTATGTAATAGTTTTCTAAAGAAGCACATATTACTCTAGCACCCATCTCAATGTATGTTGTTAATCAATTTCTATACATTTAATTTTACGCATTTCAAAACAGTCTTCTGAGGAGGGTACCAGTGAGCCTGAAGGGTCCATGGCCGAAGAAGGTTAAGAACACTTGTGTACATTACACCATGCAGCTCAGACATCGGAGCGGTCAGCACTTGAGTAGTCAGCATGTGGGGGAAGAGCCTCAAGAAACCCTAGAGTGCAAGTGTAGTAAAGGGAGACAAAATGACATTTAAAGCTTACTTCAAATTATTCTTTTTTAAAAGATTTTTATTTATTTGACAGAGAGAAACACAGCGAGAGAGGGAACACAAGCAGGGGGAGAGAGAGAGGGAGAAGCAGGCTTCCCGCTGAGCAGGGAGCCCGATGTGGGGCTCGATCCCAGGTCTCCGGGATCATGACCTGAGCCGAAGGCAGTTGCTTAACCAACTGAGCCACCCAGGTGCCCCATATTCTGTCAAATACTTCTATGAATCCATTTAGTGTTTTGTAGAATCTGTGCAAAGTGTAATGCAACTAAAGCTGTGTAAGGATACTTTTTTTAAGATTTTTTATTTTTAAGTAATGTCTATACTGAATGTGGGGCTCAGATCCACAACCCCGAGATCAAGAGTCACATGCTCCACTGACTGAGCCAGCCAGACACCCCAAGAATACTTAATGCCACATAAATTGCTTGATAAATAATAGTGTCAAAGTCAATAGTGGCCCCTTTGTTGTTGGCATTTAAACAGTCTTCCAGAGTCTTCCTTATGCACCCTTGTGCTTACATACATAGTGTTTTAAATAAATGGGATCATACAACGTGCTGTTGTGACTTGCCTTCCTTCCTTAATGATAGGTTGTAGCTATCTACCCATGTCAGTAAAAATAGATTGATAACACCACCTTTCCCTAAGATAAAAATAACTTTAATTGCATTTTTTAAAAGATTGATTTATTTATTGGAGAGAGAGCAGGGGAGGCACAGAGTAGGAGAGAGAATCCTGAAGCAGACTACCTGCTGAGTATGGAGCCCGATTCAGGGCTCAGTCCCAGGACCCTGAGATCGTGACCTGAGCCAAAATCAAGAGGTAGCTGCTTAACCGACTGAGCTATGTAGGTGTCTCTTAACTGCATTTTCTAATTATAAAAATAATATCCATTCAATGGAAAAAATATTTAGAAAATAAAGAGGAAAAATAAAAATTACCTACAAACGTGGCATCTGCAGATAGATAATGTCTGCCTGACGTCTTTACATAAACTGCCATTTCTTTTTTTGAGAGAGAGTGCATGTGTGTTGAGCAGGGGGAGACCATCTTTTTTTTTTTTTTAGTTTTATTGTAAAAATATATTAGAGCAAGCACAAGTAGGGGGAGGGGCAGAGGGAGAAGCAGACTCCCTGCTGAGTGGGGAGCCGGACACAGGCCTTGATCCCAGAAGCCTGAGATCATGACCTGAGCTGGTCAGACACTTAACTGACTGAGCCCCCCCACCCAGGCACCCCAAGAGAGAAAATCTTAAGTAGGCTCCACGCAGGGACATGGGGTTTGATGTCATGATCCTGAGATCATGACCTGAGCCAAAATCAAGAGTCGACATTTAAGCAACTGAGCCACCCAGGTGCCCCTTTATACCATCATTTTTGATGAGTACATTACATTTCATTGAGGTCTGTGCCTCAGTTTAATTACAAGCATAGCCATTGATTATGTTTTCATTGCTCTGAATGACAGGTATGGCTGTGTGCTGATGATTCCACTCTTGCCTACATCTCTAGCCTCCCAGCCTCTGGCCCCGCATTGGGTGGACTCTTCAGTATTTCCACTTGAGTTGCTTGTAGTCATTTCAAACTGAACAAGTCCTAGACAGTTCTCCTGCTTTTCCCTCACTTCAGATCTGCTTTTCCTCCTGTCTTTTTTATCCTAATAAATAATGTCAGTATCCATCCTGTTACCGATCCAGAATTCTAAGAGAATCCTTTGATTCTGCTCTTTCCCTTACCAGCAACTCCTGTGGGGATGTACATTCAAAATGTACCTCAGAGACGACTACTCCTCACCACCTCTAATACTAATGCCTCAGTCCAAGCCCCAAGTCACCTCTCAGTGGATGCAGCAGGACTTTGGGTGGCAGTGAACAGCTTCCTCACTGACACTCATGAAACACTACACATGTCATAGGACTGTTTGTTATAGTGACACTCAATTCTAAATGAGGGTATTGTTCCACACTTAGTAACTTTTCATCTGGCCAGTATAGTTTAGTTTAAGTACTCAATTCTTTGCTGCTCCATGCCGAAGGATTTGCGGTTCATCAGGCTGTCATCCAACCACTCATTCCATGATGGAATTTGTGTCTACAGTACCTCAGGCACTGTAGTAGGCAGACTATAGGATGACTGAGACAGATTGGTACCTTTCCTCATGGAACTTAAGTTTGGCAGGAGATAGACTCTGAATAATTAACAAGGAATTACATAATTACAGCAGGTCAAGTGCTTTGAAGGACAAGTGGGGCTGGGGAGGGGTGTTCATCATGATCGTAAGTAGTGGGGGAACAGTTCAACTTGGGAGGGTTAAGGAAACCTGTGCTAAAGAGGTAGTATTGAAGCCAATAAGAATTGAGGGGCGAACAGAAAGTGGGCAAGATACAGAGTGGAGGGCTTTCCTAACAGAGTAGAGCATGTGTGAAGGCCCTGAGCCTGGCAGGAGCTTAGCTTTCTGAGGCACTTAAGGAAGCCCTGCATGGGTGGAGCAGAGTTTGGGGTGGAGGGGTGGCAGTGATGCAGGGAGACGGGTTGATGGGCTAGGTGCAGGATTTTTTTTCTTAAGATTTTATTTATTTATTTGACAGAGATCACAAGTAGGCAGAGAAGCAGGCAGAGAAAGAGGAGGAAGCAGGCTCCCCTCTGCCTTCGGCTCAGATCGTGATCTTGGGGTCCTGGGATCGAGTCCCACGTCGGGCTCTCTGCTCCACGGGGAGCCTGCTTCTCTGCCCATTTGTGATCTCTCTCTCTGTCAAATAAATAAATAAAGTCTTTAAAAAAAAAGATTTTATTTATCAAAATATTACAGCCACATGGGGTGCCTGGGTGGCTCAGTTGGTTAAGCGACTGCTTTCGGCTCAGGTCATGATCCTGGAGACCCGGAATCGAGCCCCACATCGGGCTTCCTGCTCGGCGGGAGGCCTGCTTCTCCCTCTCTCAGTCCCTCTGCTTGTGTTCCCTCTCTGGCTGTGTTTCTCTCTGTCAAATAAATAAAATCTTTTAAAAAATATGACAACCACTTGATAACAATATAAGTTGTTTCAAAGCAGGTTGTGGTGAAAACAACAGCCTACCCCTTCCTCTTCCTGTTCCACAGCCCAGATATGACAGCTTTTAACTGTTTCTACTTTCAGTTTCGTTGATGGTTACCTTCAAAACTAAATCATATGCTTATACATCTTCCTTGATTTACCAACTTTGGGGAATTATATTAACTCCCTAAAATGAAAGAGGATGACTTAGCATACATTACCTCCCATATTGAGACTCATTTTTACCTTTTTTCTGTAACTTCAGTGGTTCCTGTTCCATCAGCCTTAGTCTACATGGCACTTCACCTCTGTTAAGATGAGGATACTAATGACCCTGCTTTTGATGATCCTCCTACCTTTTCCCCACTTTTGCCTCCGAAAACTACACTTGGCCATATCAGTTCTTAAAATTGTTAACGTTTGTGTGTTCTGCCCTATGACCACATCCAAGTGGTCATAGGTGAATTCCAAAGTTGAAAACCTGTCAGCATCATTGACACTGTTACACATATGTAAATATTGTTTACCCTGAGGCCAAGTCACAGATGCTAGGATTACATTTCCTTCTTTATAGGTCTGGAGTCACAGTTGCTAGACCATTCAAAGGAGAATAACCAAGCAAGGTAAATTGGATCCTCTTTTCTTAGACTCCATCACCTGCTTGAAATCCTTGCCAGAGTTTAACTTGCTTCATATTTGGACTTTGGCTTTCTTGTACACATCTTCCCACTGTTTCTGATTGCCTTTGGCTCTTCTTTAATAGTATTCCCTGTTCTTGTTGTAAAATCTTTTCACTCACACTGTTTCTTTCCAGCAGTTCTGTGTCATCTACTCCCCTTCCCCTCTCAGAGATTCCACTCAGAGCTCTCTGTTTCTCTCCTGCAATCTGCACAAGTACTTGCTCCCTAAGGTTGTACACAGCTGCCACCTGGATCTTCCCTTCACTGAGCTCTTGGGTTGGAGCCACTGTTTCCCCCAAGCCATGTCTTTTTTAAAAAGATTTTATTTATTTAATTGACAGAGATCACAAGTAGGCAGAGACGCAGGCAAAGAGACAGGAGGAAGCAGGCTCCCTGCCAAGGAGAGGACCCCCCCCCCCATGCGGGGCTTGATCCCAGGACCCTGAGATCATGACCTGAGCAGAGGCTTTAACCCACTGAGCCACCCAGGTGCCCAGAATCCATGTCTTTTACATGGCTTACTCCTGGTTTTCTGGAATACATCTTTGAAAGCTTATCAAGATAGGGTGTGTAGGTAGTAAATGGTAGTTGACACTCTTGTTGCTTACCCACGTCCATTACCTCTTTACTGATTCCTAACAGAACCATGGTATAATTCACCTTTCTACCTTATTGCCACCACCAGCAAGGATCCTGAAGTCATTCTGCACGTTGCATTCCCTTAGCAACTGTTATTGATCAAGGTTAAACCATGATCTCAGTTGGTCACTCAGAATGAAGGGAAGAGCTTTGATGGTATGTTCAGGGTGGACTATATTTCCCTCACTGGGTGTAAATCAGGAAGATGCTGTTAGCAGCTCTGGTGTAACCTCAGATTGAGGTACTAAGCTTCACTTAGTGGCAGGTGGCAGCACTTCCTCACCAAGGATGGGAAAACAGAGGGACAAGAGGGCTCTCAGCTTCCAGTTACATGAGAGAATATATTTTCTTAATAATCATTTTTTTAAAGATTTTATTTATTTATTTGACAGAGAGATCTCAAGTAGGCAGAGAGGCAGGCAGAGAGAGAGGAGGAAGCAGGCTCCCCGCTGAGCAGAGAGCCCGGTGCGGGACTCGATCCTAGGACCCTGAGATCATGACCTGAGCAGAAGGCAGAGGCTTCTGAGCCACCCAGGTGCATGAGAGAATATATTTTCTTATTGTATAAACCGGTTCGAGTTGGCTTTTCTGTTACTTGTGGCCAAAAGCATTGTAACAGACAAGTTTTCTGAGTCACTGCATGTCTGAAATGCTTTTCTTCTGCTCTTCTTTCTGTTGACTGAGCATAAGATTCCAAGTTAAAAATCATTTTTCCTCCTAACTTTGAAGGCACTGCTTCCATTATCTTCTAACATGCAAAGTCACTAATGGAGGAAACATCTGATGTCAATCTAATTGTGGTTCTTTTGTCGGTGGCCTTCTTTTCTCTCTTCTTCCCCAGAATATTTTTAGGATTTTTTTTTCTTTTTCTTTGGTGTCTTGAAATTTCATAAGAATGTGTCTGGAGTTATGTCTTTTTCATTCATTATACTGGGGTCATTCAGTCAGAATACTTTGGTCTATTGTCAGCTCTTTTTAAAAAATATGGTTCATTTTCCCATTTTCTCTTTTTTTTTTTTTTAAATTTTATTTATTTGACAGAGAGAAACACAGCGAGAGAGGGAACACAAGCAGGGGGAGTGAGAGAGGGAGAAGCAGGCCTCCTGCCGAGCAGGGAGCCCAATGTGGGACTTGATCCCGGGTCTCCGAGATCATGACCTGAGCCGGAGGCAGTCGCCTAACCAACTGAGCCACCCAGGCGTCCCCCCATTTTCTCTTTTTTTATGGAGATTCCTTTCAGCTTAATTTTGGATTTCTTATATTGGTCCTCTGTCTCAGTCTTCTCATATTTTCTTTTTGTTTTCTTTCACTCTGAATTTTGGAAGATCTCCTAGACTCTATTTCCATCCCTTCTGTTAAATTCTTCATTTCATCCAAATCTTTTTCTCTACTTACTGTGAAGCCTGTGTGCCCACTGCCTAGATTCAACAATTGTTAACATTTTGACATATTTGCTTGGTCTGTTTAGATATGTGCATTTTTATATCTTTTTGCTGACCATTTGAAAGGAATTCACAGACATCATGACATTTCATCCCTAAATACGTCAGCATACATCTTCTAAAAATAAGGATATTTTCCAATATAACACAATGCCCTGAGCACATCTGAAAACATTAGCAGTTCTCTATTATCATCAGGCAGCCATTCTAAGTTCTGATTTTTCCCAAATGATATTTACAGCTATTCGGGAAGAGGGGAGCTAGAAAGCAATTAAGATTTATACCTTACATTTGAGTATTTCCCTTTTTCTCTTTTAATAAGAATAGCCTCCCCACCTCCAGTCCACCTGCAACATTGACTTTTTGAAGCAAACAGCCCAATTGTTTTACAGAAGGGCTGCATTCTACATGTGTCTTTTCCTGTTTGTCCCTTACAGTTAATTATAAATGAGAGGTTAGATTTGAGGGGTTGCTTAGGTAACCATTTTGGGCAAGATGATTTTGTATTCGTATCAGTTCAGGAGGCATATACTAGATGGTTCTCTGGTTCCTGATGCCTAATTTTATCATTTGGTTGAAGAAGCAGATGACTGCCAGATTTTTCCAGATGCAGATGCACAGTTTTCTTGTTGTAATTGATAAGTAATATGTGGTATGATTCTTTGGCATGACACAAAGATTCTGTTTCCCAACAACTATTCATCTAATGATTTTAGCATTCATTGATCGATCCTTGCTTGCCTCACATCTATTATTTCATTGGGAGTTACAAACTGATAGGTTTTCTAATTCTGTCATCTCTTCTACATTTAATATTGGCATTCTTCTGTAAAGAATTCATCAAATAAGGAGGACCTGTATTCCCTCCTAAAAAGACAGCATAAGTACTAAATCTTTGCCTTTAATTACTAAATTCCAGAATAAGGAGTTGGTGTAATAGTCACCCCCATATGGTGGCAAGCTATCTGATGTGTTTTCTCTTTCAGGTCAGTATGGACTCATGGATTTTTATTTATTGAATGTTTTATAATTCAGCTACATTCACTATTTTTTTATCAAAGTATTCCAGATTTGGTCAGTGTGAATCCCTTCATGCTGGCACCTGGGTCCTCTTGGCATATTCTCCTTAATTAGTCTTAGGTGATTTTTTGCTCTCTGGCACAAGAAAGTATGTGTGCCTTTTCTATGTGTGCTTTTGCAAGACTTCTGATTCCTTTTATTGGAAAGTGGTATTTAGGAGCCAAGATTTGGGTGCTAAATGTGCTCATTCTTACTGGGGTGACAATCTCTGTAGGCTCTCTTAGTGGACTGAACTAAAAAATATGCTGAGAAATAGTTTTAAACTCATGTATACATGATGATGTCTTTATTGGAAATTTAACATTTGAGGGCTTGTTTAATTTTTATCCTTTTATATCTTTTTCTTACACTAAAAATGTCAATTCTTTTTTTAAGATTTATTTATTTTAGAGAGAGAGAGTGCAGAAATGGCGGAGGGGTAGAGAGGGAGATGGGAATCTGACTCCTCGCTGAGCAGGGGAGCCTGACCATACAGGGCTTAATCCCAGGAACCTGAGATCATGAACTGAGGCCAAGCAGAGAGTTGAAAGCTTAACCAGCTGAGCCACCCAGGTTCCCCAAAGACGTTGATTCTTAATTATTATACTTATTGGCTTTCTCTAATAATATACATAAAATAGTTATAAAATTATAATACTAATGTTACTACTAACCTTCAGTCTCAGGGGTTGAAGAATCATAGGTCAGAGTTCACAGCAACCACAGCAGCTGGAAACCAAGAGTAGAAATCCTGGAAAGCAGATAGCTACAGGCAGGAGGCCCAAATTCTTCTTATAAACTTGGCTAAATTCCAGCTAAGGCAAAAGAAATGAACAGAGATTTCGGATGTTGCCCACCATAGGGAAGACCTTTGGGGTTTGAATTCTACCAAGTTGACTGCCTGCTAAAATAAATTGGTACTCTTTATTGGAACATAAGAGAACCCAAAGTCTGACAGTGTATCGTTCACATGTCTGGACATTTGAAAAAATAGGAAAATGTGATCCTTACTCAGAAGCAGGGGTAAGCAAATTTTTTTTTCTGTGCATAGTAACTATTTTAGGCTTTGCTGACCATATAGTCTCTGTCACAACTCCACAACTCTGCTGTTGTAGTGTGAAAACAGCCATAGACAGTACATAAATGAATAGGCATGAGCAATCATTCCAGTAATTCCAATAATTCCAGTAGAATTTTATTTACAAAAATAGGTAGCAGGTCATATTGGGCCTGCAGGTTGCACTTTGCCCACCCCTGTTCAAGAGAAAAGGCAATCAATGGCAACCCACACCAAGATGACCCGAGTGTTGGAATTAGCAGAGAAGGATTTTATTTTTTAAAAGATTTAATTTATTTATTTGACAGAGAGAAACACAGCTAAGAGGGAACCCAAGCAGGGGGAGTGAGAGAGGGAGAAGTAGGCTTCCTGTTCAGCAAGGAGCCCAATGCAAGGCTGGATCCCGGGACTCTGGGATCATGACTGCAGGCAGACACTTAACGACTGAGCCACCGGTGCCCCCAGAGGAGGATTTTAAAGCAGCTGTTGTAACTATGTTCAAGGACGTCAAAGAAAATATGCTCCTGTTGAAAGCACAAATCAGTAGCCCTAAATCTACTCACATAGATAATACGTTAAATGAAAATGGACTAGACACTTCAGTTAAACAGCAGAGGTTGTAGGCTGGTTTAAAAATCAAGGCCCATGGCATCTGGGTGGTTCAGTCAATTGAAAGCATCTGACTCTTGATCTCAGCTCAGGTCTTGATCTCTGGGTCATGAGTTCAAGTCCTGTGTTGGGTTCTGTGCTGGGTGAGCAGCCTACTTAAAAAATCAAGGCCCAACTATAAGAGAAGCAGTTTTTTGTTTTGTTTTGTTTTGTTTTGTTTTGTTTTGTTTTGACAGAGACATAGTGAGAGAGGGAACACAAGCAAGGGGGAGTGGGAGAAGAGAGAAGCAGGCTTCCCGTGGAGCAAGGAGCCCAATGCAGTGCTCAGTCCTAGGACCCCAGAATCATGACCCGAGCTGAAGGCAGACACTTAATGACTGAGCCACCCAGGTGCCCAAGGAGCAATTTTATTTATTTTTAAGAAGCAGTTTTAATATAAAGACACCACTAGGTTGAAAATAAAAGGATGGGAAAAGGTATACTGTACAAACAGTAAGCATAGGAAAGCTGGAGTTGCAATACTAGTATTAAAAAAAAAAAAGCAGACTTTAAAACAAAGGATATTACCAGAGATGAAGAGATATACTTTATCATGAGAAAAGGGTCAGTTTATCAGGATAACATTAACGGTCACAAATATGTATGTGCCTAATTACAAAGATGCAAAATACATGAAGAAAAATTGGCAAAATTAGAGACAGAAATAGACAAATTTGTAATCATACTTGGCAATTTTAATACTCTTAGTAATTGTTGGAACTAGACAAAAAAATCAGTTAGGATCATAGATCTGAGCATTACCAGTCATGTTGACTTAATTAACATTTATAGAATAACTCAACAATTGGAGAATACATAATCTTTTCAAATGTACGTATTACAATTCAACTGTGTATCATTTTGCTGGACCATAACACAAGTCTCAATAAGTTCGAATTATGTTCTTTGATCAGAGTGGGATTAAATTAGAAATCCTAACAATAAGATCTAGAATAAAATCCCCAACCGTTTAAAAATTAATACATTTCTCAATAGCCCATGGGTCAAAGAAGAAGTCAAAAGAAAAATTAGAAAAGATTTCAAGCAATAATGAATTACAATGAAAATAAAACATATTAAGATTTATAGGGTGCAGCTAAAGGAGTACTTAGAGGGAAGTTTATAACTTTAAATGCATTTATTAGAAAAGGATGGTGTGGGACACCTTGGTGGCTCAGTTGGTTAAGTGTCTGCCTTCAACTCAGGTCATGATCCCATGGCCCTGGGATTGGGTCCTACAGCTGTCTTCTTGCTCAGCAGGGAGCCTGCTTTTCCCTCTGCCTGCCGCTCCCCTTGCTTATGCTCTGCCTCTGTCACTCTCTGACAAATAAATAAATAAAATCTTTTTGAAAAATGTGACTTAACATTCAAAAGCCACTCTATAATTCACTGTATTAAGAGAATAAAGGAGGGAGCACCTGAGTGACTCAGTTGGTTAAGTGGCCGACTCTTGATTTCAGCTCAGGTCATGATCTCAGGGTCATGAGGTGGAGCCCCACATTGGGCTCCACACTGAGCATGGAGTCAGCTTGTCCTGTCCCTCTCCTTCCCCCTTTGTTTCCCCCACCCTACTTGTGCATGCACACACGTGCGTGCTCTCTCTCTCTCTCCAATAAATAAGTAAATAAAATATTTTTTAAAAAGAGAGAATAAAGGAGAAAAACATACTTATCTCAATAAATATAGAAAAAGCATTTGGCAAAATTTAATGCCCGTTCATAATAGAAACTCACCAGATTAGGAATGGAAGGGAACGTCCTCATTTGATACAATACATTTAAGAAAGCTATTGATAAACCATTTAATAGTAAAATATTGAACATGCTACCCTTCAAATCAGGGACAAGGCAAAGGTGTCTACTCTTAATATTTATGTTTGGTATTGTGGTAGAGGTTTTAGCCAGTGTGATAGGACAAGAAAAGATAAAAAGCATTAATGTTAGAAGGAGATAAAACTTTCTTTTTGAAGGTAATGTAGAAAATTTGAGAATCTGTAAAAGAGAAAAAAAACTAATAAGTGAATTCAGCAAAGTCTCAAGACGTAAGGTCACTTATACACAAAATAAAGTATAATTTATAATGCAGTACCATTGGGAATAATTTAATAAAAATGTACAAGGTCTATACACTGAAATGGAAAACACTGCTGTAAGAAATTAATGACCTAAATAAATAGAAAGATACACAATGTTCATGGATTGAAAGACTGATACTTACAATGTTAGTTCCCCGATATTGATCTGTAGATTAGACATAATTCCAGTCATAACGACAGGCTTTTTGTAGAAATTGACAAGTGGAGTCTAAGATGTATATGGAAATGCAAAGTACTAGGACATTCAAAGCAGTCTTGAGAAACAACAAAATTGGAACATTTACCCTACCTGACTTTGACTTACTGTACATCTACAGTAATCAAGACTGCTTGGTACTTGGATAAGGATAAACACATAGTTCAGCAGAGTAGAATAGAGAGCTCAGAAACTGATCAAAGTTCTATCATCATTTTGTTTGTTTGAGAGAGCGAGAACAAGAAGGCAGAAAAATCTTTAAAAAACAAAAAACAAAATCTTTAAAAAAAAAAACAAAACAGTGAAATACCACTACTTACCCACCAGAATGGCCAGAATTGAAAATTGACAATACCAAATGTTGATGAGGATGTTGAGTATGACTGAATGAGAAATGGTACCCAGGAACTTTCTGTGGCCATAGTGATGTTTTCTATCTTAATAAAGGTTTGTCTCATACAGATGTAGGCACTTGACAGAACTCATTAAGTGATATACTTAAAAGATTAGTCATTTCACTAGAGGTAAATTTTACCTGAAAAAATGATGAGTTTTCAACTCTAGTTAACAATATGCATGCCAAAGTATTTGGGTGTACTGGTGTGCAAACTTTGAAATGCATCAACAGTAAGATGGATTGCTGGATAAATGAATGATGTCAGCAGTGGCAGAGTCTAGGTGATGAGCATGTGGGTGTTCTTTGTGCAGTCTGCTCAATTTTTCTGTATGTTTTAATTTATTTATAATATGTTGGGGGAAAAGGCACTTGGAATAGTTCCTTTCTTTGTAATTATATTATTCATTTGATATACAGCTAGGTTTGTTTTCAGACTTGTCTGCTTTTTTCTCTTTTTTGGGGAATATGTAAAGTATTTAATGGTTCAGAAGTCAAGCCTGATTTAATATGGGGAATTGCTACTTCACTGACTCTTGTTTAGTTATGACTGTAGGATAGTAAATTACAATTGTAATAGTGATTCTTTTTATTGATGGCATATATGCCCACACTTTGTGTACATGTAAGCAACATTGAAGTGCAAGATGATGTCTATTGAATCTAGTATGACAGACTTGAATTTTTTGAAGCCAACCCTATATAAGAAATATATACTCTGGGTGCCTGGGTGGCTCAGAGGATTAAGCCTCTGCCATCGGCTCAGGTCATGATCCCAGGGTCCTGGGATGGAGTCCCACATTGGACTCTCTGCTCAACAGGGAGCCTGCTTCCCCCTCTTTCTCTGCCTGCGTCTCTGCATATTTGTGATCTCTCTCTGTGCCAAATAAATAAAATCTTAAAAAAATAAATATATATTCTGAAGTCACATTTCTGTTTCTATTCCACCTTGATCCCCTTGTAGGTTATCTTTTTTTTTTTTTTTTTTTTTTAGTTTTTTGCTCATCCTTCTAGTGTTTCCTCTTACAAAGATAAGCCATGACATGTATTCTCTTTTTTTTTAAGATTTTATTTATTTGATAGAGAAACACAGCCAGAAAGGCAACACAAGCAGGGGGAGTGAGAGAGGGAGAAGCAGGCTTCCTGCAGAGCAGGGAGCCCAATGTGGGACTCAGTCCCGGGTCTCCGGGATCATGACCTGAGCCGAAGGCAGTCGCCTAACCAACTGAGCCACCCAGGCCCCCAAGACATGTATTCTTATTTCTCCTTCTTTACATAGAAAATTAGCATGATGAATATGTCACATTTTGGTTTTAGTTTGTTTTCACTTGGTCTGTCCTGGAGATCATTCCCTGTCACTGTAGATTCCCTCCTTTTTTATGGCAGTTTTCTCTTCTTCATTCTTTTTGTTCCTGCTGCACAGACTCTGTTGTAGAGATGAACTGTGCTTTAGTTGAGCAGCTCTCTGTAGATGAATGTTTGGATCCTTTTCAGCCTTTTCCTATTGTAAACAATGCCACACTGTTGTTTTGTATTTGTAGCTAATCCATTTTTAATCTCTGAAGTCTTTTATTGTCTGTTTCTTTCTTGTTTGTGGACACTTCTGTTCTGATTTTATAGCTATATTGTCTTCTAGAATTTCCCCCAGAATATTCTATTTCCTCAGGGACAGAATTGGTGTCTTTTCCATGTTGCTGGATCTCTTCCCCTTTCCCTGGAGAGCCATTCAGGTTGGGAACAAGAGGCCTGGGTAGCTGACATACTGCCTCTGCTCTGGTGGAGTCTCCCATTTCCTGTGGGGTCTCTCCTGAAGAGGGATTTGGAGTAGGAGTTCTGTAGCGGGCACGCAGGTTAACCAGAGCTGGCTTTGCAGGGTAAGCAGATAGGAGCCAGCCCTTATGCCATGGACTCGCAGAGGCCAGGTAGAGATGGGCTTCACCTGGACTGCTGTCAGCCATACCAGGAGCCTTGCTGGGAGGAAGGGAAAATTCCAGCCCTTCCTGGATTTAGAAAAGACCCCTTGGTTTCTTGCCCATGGAAGAAAGTGGCACCTTGCCACTGGAAGGGTGCTCCACTGACCAGCAGCCCCAGTATCAATAGCTTCACATGGGAGCTTTCTAGAAGTGACCTGCCCCAACTTCTGGATCACAGTCTGATGCTGAGCAAGCCCCCCAAGTGACCCATGTGTAGGAGAGTTTGAGGGGGCACTGCTTACTCTGGTCTATTCTGGGAGCCTCTTTGGGGTTCTGACTGGCACATGGGCTCCCATCTCTTTTGTAGTACATTCCACTCTGTTCCATTAGTCAACATTCTCCGCCTACTTCCAGCATCTAGAAATTTGTGAAATGTATTCTGTTCAGAAGTCCCCTCCTGCTATAATCTCTGTTGGAGGTTTTTCCTCTTTATACAGCTGTACTTTGTTTTTTCACGGTTTGAAGCGCTAGGTAGCAAATGCATGTATGCAGTTTGTAATTGTCTGATGAAGGTTTTTAAGCAGGGACCTAGCTGTGGTGTGGTGAACTTCATTAGAGGTGATTGGGACAGAAGGCATATTGGAGTGAGTGCGAGGCGAGGAGGTAGAGACCAGGTATAGACAACTCTTTCTGAGAAGTGCTGTGATGAGGACCAGAGAAAAGAGAGTGAGGTTGGGGGCGATGGTGTTGCAGAGGGTCTTTTTCAGGTGGGTGGCTATGAGAGCACGTTTGCATGAGGAGGACACAGAGTCCCCAAAAAGCAGTCCTTGCATGGAGAGTGGCCACAGGAGGGTGGTCTTTTGGTGGGAACTTCCTCTTTGGTTAGCATGGGGAGGGTAGAAATCACATGGATCCTTATCTTTTTTAAAAGATTTTATTTATTTACTGTCAGAGAGAGAGTGCAAGTGGGGGTAGTGGCAGGCAGAGGGAGAAGCAGGCTCCCCGCTGATCAGGGAGCCCAATGTGGGACTGGATCCTAGGACCCTGGGATCCTGACCTGAAGCGAAGGCAGACGCTTAACTGACTGAGCCCCCCCCCCCCCCCGGCGCCCCTGAACAGTTGTTTTCAACAGTTGTTGGAGTCCAGGCTATAAGCAGAGGGACAGTGGCCATTCAGTTTTATTTTGTGTAGCATGACCACAGTATTTTAGCCTGTGGAGCTCTCACGGCAGACCGAATGAGATGTTTGTGTTGTCCCGAGTGGTCTCCACACAGCGCCCACGTAGCTGCTGGCTTTCTGGTTGCCGCAGTTTGGGAGCTGGAAAGTTTGTGTAGTTAAAATCAAGGGTTCCCCAGGGCGCCTGGGTGGCTCAGAGGGTTAAGTCTCTGCCTTTGGCTCAGGTCATGATCTCGGGGTCCTGGGATCGAGCCCCACATCCGGCTCTCTACTCGGCAGAGAGCCTGCTTCTCCCTTTTTCTCTGCCTGCCTCTCTGCCTATTTGTGATCTCTCTCTCTGTCAAATAAATAAATCTTTTAAAAAAAATCAAGGGTTCCTTTAAGTCTTTTGTCGTACTCCTGTACCTTGTGCTGTGACTAGATGTGGAAATGAAACTTTTAAGAAGTGAAAGTGCTGGGGCGCCTAGCTGGCTCAGTGGGTAGAAGACATGACTCTTGACCTCAGGGTCATGAGTTCAAGCCCCACATTGGGCATAGTGCTTACTTTGAAAAAAAAAAAAAACATTGAAAGTGCTTACAATTGTGCTCATTTAAAAAATGACTTCTGAAAAGTGCACATGCTCTGAAGCATAGCCACAACTTGTTGTTATTTCTCAAAGTCAGACAACTTTTATAGTAGCTGCTGCTGGTGCCAGAAAATATAGCCCTAATCATTTCATCATCTGTAAAAGTAGAGCTCCTTCTCTGTGTCCAGCTTCAGTAATAAGCCTTTGTCCCGGCAGGCATTCACATGCCAGTGAAGGCTCCATCTGCTCCCTGGCCCGGGCCTCCATCCTATCCTCACTGGTCTCCTTCCCGATGTGAATGGCACGGGCATTTGTCATAATTCCCTGGCATGCCACCTCCACAGCCTCACCACTTTCATGCTTTGTCATACTGTGTTATTGAAATCTTAACCCTGCTGAAATTCAATCATTACCTTCCACACAGATGAATAGAGCCCCCTGACTTCTCTGGCCAGCATACTACAATTCCCCAGTCTTTCCTTGCCTCCCCCCACTCCTCATCAGCCATCACACCTTCTCACAGCTGATACCTCATTTCCTAGTTTCTGGAGAGCAGGCAAGCAGTCCAAAGAGATCATCAGCAGGTCCTGTATCTCCTCACCAGCATCTGCCTCCTACCCCATACCCCACCTCCTCTTCTGTTCCTGTTCCCTTGCCATCTCTGCAGCCCTCTCCTATGTCAGGGATTTTTTCCTCAATGCCAGATCCTTCCCCTCCCTCTTGAAACCTGCTGCTACTTCTCCAACTTTGACAGAAGTGGCCCTTGAACCCACCACCCTTCCAGCTTCTCTGTTTCCCTTTACCAGCAGGACTCTACTCTGTCTCTTTACACACTTTCTTGAGATCTCTCTAGTCAGCCCTTTGCTAACATGAATGATGGCCTTTGTGTTGTTAAATCCAGGAGCCAGTTGTTATTTCTCCCCTCTTTCCTGACATGTCAGTGATCCCAGTTATCCACATGAGTCAGTACCTTCCCTCCCTCGAGACTTTGCATCATTGTGTACCTACCTTCTCAGTGGGAGCTGCCGTGACCACCGTGTTTCTTCCAAACCACAGCTTTGGTCCCTTCCTAACACAATAGGTGACTGACCATATTTATCTTAATTGT
Source organism: Spilogale gracilis (assembly GCA_004023965.1). Lineage (NCBI taxonomy): Eukaryota > Metazoa > Chordata > Mammalia > Carnivora > Mephitidae > Spilogale > Spilogale gracilis. The sequence goes on from PITA01004080.1 coordinate 71,274, forward strand.
ATCATCCCTGTAGGGCAAGATGATCCACTCTATTCAGAGTCCTTGGTAAGTCCTCAAGAGGTCCTTCATGACTGTGTGCTGGGTTTTCCTCTGTGCCCCGTATGATGTTGAAGGGCTTTGGGCTCATACTTCTTGGCCTTCACTCCCCAGGTGATCTTATCCAGCCTCTTGGCTCTCCATCCATTTGCAAACTTCTGGCTACCAAATTTATGTCTGCACAGGTCCCCTGAGCTCCAGACCCATGCTCCCAATGCTGACTTAGTATCTTCTTGTCTTCTAAGAGGCTTCTCCAACTGTACCTCTTCAAACCTGGGCTTTGACACCACCCCTAACCCCCATGCCTTCTCTTTCCCTGGTCTTCTTGCTCCTTGGGCCAGAAGCCTGGTCCTAGTTACCTGCATAGCTTCCACATCGTGTCCCATATGTCCACAGGCCCTATATGTTCTTCCTGACAAGTTCCCATCTCTGCCGGTCCCATCCTGGTCCAAGTTCCCAGCCTTGCTGCCTGCACCTGCCTCTCTGTTCAGTCCTGCAACATGCAAGCTGGAGTATGGCACTCTTTTTTTCAGGACCCTCCGTGGGGACCCCCCCCCTCAGAATTAGAGCTAAAGGTCTTACAGTGTCCTGGTATGGTCACCTCTCCTGCCACTCTCCTGTCACTCATCCACTGTGGCTTCCCTAACCTCCCTTCCTGGACCTTCTGGGTATGCCCCTGCCCTTCCCTCTGTTGAGGACATTCTTCCCCCAGGTATCACGTGGCTCCCTTTTTGGTCTCCTTCAAGTCTGCTCAAGTGTCACCTTCTCATTGTGGCCCTCCCTGAAAGCTGACATCTGCCTCTACCCCACCAGTTCCCCCTGTGTAGCCTCGCACTTGTTACCATGTGCTATATGCTGTTTTATTTGTTGGTTTTATTTGTGTTCTGTCTCTGTGTCTGTCTCTCCCACTAGAATCAAAGCCCCATGAGGGCAGGAATTTTCTTTTCTTTTTTTTAAAATAAAGTGATTCTTTTCTTGGGAACAGAAAATTCTAGAAAAAAACTTCCTCCCGTGTATTTTGGCATTTATGAAGTTTTTTTTTTAAGATTTTATTTTTTTGACAGAGAGAAACCTCTTCCCTGCTGTATATTCAGTGCCTAGACTCATGCATACTTACTCCATGGATGGATAGATGACTGAATTCTGTAGTCGGACCTTGCCCTAAGATTCTGTCTCATGCTGAGAGGGACAGAATAGAATGCAGCCTGCTCTGCTGTTGACTCATTAGCGTCTCTGTGGCCAAGAGGAACAGTTTCATTTATGGATGGATTAATCAAACCTGCATTCTGGAGTCAGAAGGTATACATAAAGGGCAGATATGTGGAGTGGTTAGTTGGATTTACTTATTTGGGGATTTGCAGTTATCCAAAACCATGGAACAAATTGAAGAAAGTCTAAATAACACCCACACAGTTTCCCCCACTTTTTAAACACACATCCTCTATGAGTGTATAATTTAACAGCATGATTTTTCAATGCAGCTTTGCAAAGCAGGAGAAACGAATTTTAAAGACTGTCAGGTGTCTTTGCAATCTGTGGCTTTGTATTTGTGTAACAACATTTGTGTTTTACCAACAGATGTGCTGATTAAAGTACCCATGAGGATGGCCTTTATGGTATTCCACCCGACTGGGCAGAACCTCAGGAACTGATCCCTGAGAAGAGGCTGACACTGCCCACCCCAGCTCCCAGGCCTGAGGAGCCTGATCACTCCCCTCCTTGGGCCCTTAGGGACCCCTCCAAGCATTCAGGAGATCCCCCATAGTTAAAAGGACAGTGGTTTTCTGGCATGTTGCTCTTTCCATAGTGGATTATGAGATTCTGGAGCAGAGACCCCATGCAACTCCTTGGGACTTTCCCCTGTGTAGTACAGTGCCCAGCATGAGCGGCTGATGGAGTCACTCCTGAGTCTCCCAGGAGTGGTAAGAGGCAGAGTTTCTGGCTCGCCAGATGGCGTCCAGGCACATGCGTGTGTATGCCTGCTACCTGCACCTGGTGTCCAGGCTCACTGAACAGGCCTGGGCTGCTCCTTTTCCTGCTCAGTGGCTGTAGTTTGAGAGAGCAAAATGCTCTGGCTAATTGAACTTTTGGAGTCTCAGCAGTTTGAACAATGTTTTTGTTTCCGTTCTGGTCAGGTTATGGCACCCACTACTGTGAAGGCAAGGAAAGGAATCTGGTGTTGTAGGAGGTAGTGTGTTATGTCATCAATTGTTTTACTTTTAAGCTTTTTATATTTCTTGCAGTAAAGCAAGTTTTCTTTGATAAATAATGCTGGGAGCTTATCACATAGAAGGCATATATGTTGTCCTCAGTACATTCTGTATTATCTGAGTTTATTTTTGTTTCTCAGATTCACTTATAAACAAATCGAGGCTGCATTTTTAGCCAACAGAAATAGGAAGAATCTCAGAATTTATTTTGTCTTTTTTCTTTTTTAAAGATTTTATTCATTCATTTGACAGAAACACAGCCAGAGAGGGAACACAAGCAGGGGGAGTGAGAGAGGAAGAAGCAGGCTTCCCACCGAGCAGGGAGCCCGATGCGGGACTCAATCCTGGGACTCTGGGATCATGACTTGAGCCAAAGGCAGACACTTAATGACTGAGCCACCTAGGCGCCCCAATTTTACCATTTTTCAGCAGCTTGAATTGTAGTGGTTGTGATAACTTGGTGAAAAAGCCATGTAACAAGTGAACCTCACATGTGGTTTATTGTGAATATTTTGGTGTGGGTTTTGTTTGTGTCTAAGCACCTTGATACCTTTTTTGATGTTGAATCCCTCATTTTGTGACTCTTAGGTAGAAGTGGACCATAGCTTCTACTTAAGAAAGCCTAAGATGGGGTTAAGTGTCTTCTGTGCCCTGAGATCTGGAGGCAGGATGTCCATGGCCAGTGCAGTGACTCCCAGTGACAGGGATCCAGGGCCCCTCAGTCTTTTTCCTCCATTACCCTAGGCAGGTATCCTCTATCCGCAGGGTTGCCCATGGTCACAGGATGGCATGTGCAGGTCTATCTATTGTATCCTTCTCTCCAGCTAGGAGAAGGAGGTGTGGAGGAAGGGCAGAAGAGCACTTGTGGGCTCACCCTGTAGTCCCACTGAGTAACTTCCATTTCCATCTCCACATTTGTCAGTTTTTACCAAGGAACGAACAGTGGCTAGAATAGCATCACTTATTTCACACTCATAGATCTGGGTCAGCTGCCAAATGGGGTTCAGCTCTGTTCCCAAGCCTGTCGTTCCAGGACCCAAGAGGGAGAAACAACTGCCAGGGACAGTCTCTTCTTAGGCAGATGTCATTCCCAAAAGGAATGAGCAGAGACACAGAAGCCACTTAAAGTCTCTTCCTCCTCAGTCTCATCAGTGAAAGCCAGATATACGAGCAGGTGCAGAGCCAGTGGGTGGGGAGGCATGCTCTGCCCATGGTCCATGGGGCAAGAGTAGGCATGAAGAATAGAATAGGCAAAGTAATCTCCCACCATCTCCTTGGCCAGAATGTCATCCCAGTTCTGCTGGGAAGCTGGAAAATGTCTTTCCTTAGCGGAGCGCAGGGTGCTGTTAGGAAGGCCGGCAGTTAGCCTGGGCATTGAGGGGTAGCTGGTGTGCCTGCTACAGGTGTCAGATATTCCCTCCCCTTGCTCCCTGGAAGCTAGAGGATGATAGCGAGACCCAAGCTCAGCCAAACCCATAGTGTCCTCAAGCACTTTGACTCTTGAGAGAAGTCGTGGTAGTGGCATATGCATCAGGAAGCCAGCAGTAGTGGCCAGTCCAGTCATGAGGCCGTGGTGGTGCCCAAGGTGGGCGTCCCAACCTGATGGCCCCTTTTTTTTTTAAGATTTTATTTATTTATTTGACAGAGATAAACACAGCTAGAGAGGGAACACACGCAGGGGGAGTGAGAGAGGGACAAGCAGGCTTCCCGCCGAACAGGGAGCCCGATGTGGGACTCGATCCCGGGTCTCCAGGATCATGACCTGAGCCGAAGGCAGTCGCTCAACCAACTGAGCCACCCAGGTGCCCCGTGATGGCCCTTTTTAATACAACCATGGCTGTGTTTTCAGTTGTGCAGGTGCTTTTCTGGGCTTAGTCACGAGTTGTCTCTCTGTTTCCAGATCTGCCAAAGAACTCCTTTGTGATTGCAGTTAACTAGAGCGGGTTGCTGTTTCTTGCAGCCTGGAACCTCGCTGCAGTGCGTGGGGTCTAGGCAAGGCATAAACATGCTACTTCCAGAGTTTTATCTTAAGTACAGTGGACAAGCATCAGTTTTTGAACCATGTCAGCTTATGATTAAATCCCAGCTCTCACCTACTAGCTGTCAAGTCACTTTTCCCTCCTTGAGCCTCAGTGTTGCCTTTGGTACCACTACTGTGTTGCCTTTGGTACCACTTTTCCCTCCTTGAGCCTCAATGTTGCCTTTGGTACCACTACTCACCCTCAGTGAGATTGTAAAATGATGATTGTGAGAGTATTGGGAAAATGTCCTGCTCTGAGTTTTTTGATGGGTCGTGAGCTTGTAATGTAGGAGTACTGTTAGTGTCTCAAAGGTACATTCTGGAAAGCAGTGAGGAAGGGCAGGAAGCACTGTTAGTGCCTGCTTTGAGTGAGGCTCTCTGCAGACCCCGACTGCCATCAAAGCCTGGTGCTTGACAAACAGAGGCTAGTTGGTGAGTGAATGCATGCAGGCAGGCATGTTTGGGTGCAATTTCATGGGATTTGGGTGAGTCTGAAGGGTTTGGGTAGTTCCACTGCAGATCACCATCAGGTGAATCACCCTAGACTTAATGCCTCCTACTGGGCACTGGGAACGATGGTCGTGGGCTGTCCATAGTTGTTTATTGTGAGTTGGGGAGATTTTTTTTTTAATATTATTTAATTTATTTCAGAGAGAGAGAGAGAGAGAGAGAGAGAGATCACAAGTGGGCAGAGAGGCAGGCAGACAGAGAAGAGGAAGCAGGCTCCCTGCTGAGAAGAGAGTCCAGTGCTGGCCTTGATCTCAGGGATCATGACCTGAGCCGAAGGCAGAGGCTTTAACCCACTGAGCCACCCAGGCGCCTGGGGAGATGTTTTTAAATTTCTTTTTCAGTCTAGACTTGAATGTAACAGTTCTTATTGCTAACTTACCACTAGTCACCATTAACAAAAGTATGAACAGGAAATTTATATTAAAGAAGAGATACAGGCAGCCAGTGAAGATAGGAACAGAACTCTGTCTCAGTGATAGAGACACAAATGAGAACAAAGAAGATGCCATTTCTACCTACTAAATTTGTGAAGGTGAAAAGAACAGGAAGAAGGAAAGACAAGACCTAGTGCTGACTGATACTGGGGTTTGCTCCCTCCTCACCTGCAGGGCTGGCCTGCAAACCCAGCCAGGTGAGGTCTTTCCTTGTCTACAGGTGTGTTTGGATCTTGTGCAGGTGACCCATGCACATGATTTGTAACTCAGGAAGTGCACACTATAGGGTGACCCTTGGTCTGTGCCACCCTGGCCCCTCTGCAGGGAACAAATGCTTCCAGGGTTTGATATATTTCCCGTGAGGTGCTCTGAGCACATACACACAGTTTGCAACCTAACTTTATGTTCCCTGCACCTGCTTGGGTCAGCGTGGCTAAGGTATGTGTTTGTCTGTTATGTCGGTTACTAAATTTCCTAGCATGTAGTTGTGCATAACTTTTATGAACTTATGCAGCGTCTGTATTTATGTCTCCTTTTTCGTTCTAGTATTGTTTACTTGTCCCTTCTCTGTTTTCCTTGTCTTGATAGAATTTTGTTGGTTTTATTACTTTTTCAAAGAGGAAACTTGTTGGCATTATTGTACTGTACTGCGCTGCACCTACAACTTATTACATTCTGCTTTTATCTCTGTCATGTCTTCTACTTCCTTGGAGTACATTCTCTGGTTTTCTTTTTCTTGCTCCTCAGACTGTAAACTTAGTTCATTGATTTCCAACCTTCTTTCCAAATACAAGCATTTAAAGCTGACCTGCAAACTCTCTCAGCTGTGTGCACCGAGTTTTGATGTGTAGTATCATCACTTCTAAGACAGCTGAAGGGTTTTTCAATTCCCTTTACGAGTCTTTGTTTGACAGCCCCCCAATTATTTAGAAATGTGGGTTTTTGGTTTTTTGTTTGTTTGTTTGTTTGTTTTTACATTTCCAAACATATGGCTTTGTGTTTTATTTTGTTTTTTTAAGTTACTGTTGTAAAAGAAAAATTTCAGTTCTGGTTAAAGTGCAGAATAGTCTGAGCATGCAGGCCCTGTGGCCCCAGCCCCTGCAGCGCATTGGGCAATGCATGCTCCTTGAACACAGCGGGGGTGTGGGGCCACTGTGAGCACATCGCCTCTGTCTTGTTCACTGACTTATGACAGTAGTCTCTCTTCTCACTGTCATTTTGTCTGTTTGATTTACCCACTGCTGGGGAACACGTGTCTCAGTGTTCTCTGCTGCTGGACACATCAGTTTCTTCATGGGCTTTGTTAATTTGGGCTGTATTATTTATTTTGAGGCCTGGTTTTCAGGGTTTTTAGAAGATTTTACTTATTTCAGAGAGTGAGAGAGAAAGAGCACAAGCATGGGGGAGGGACAATGGGAGAGGTGGACTCCCCACAGAGCAGAGAGCCAGACACAGGGCTTGATCCCAGGACTCTGGGATTGTGACCTGAGCCAGCGGCAGACAGGTAACTGACTGAGCCACCCAGGTGCCCAGATTTTCAGTTTTAGAAACAGTTTTATCTTCTTGGTGAGTTGAACCCTTTGGCATCATGAAATGACTGTCTTTATAATTAATAGTGCTTTTACCTTGAATTTTACTGCATCTGTGTTTTCGGTCAGCACTGCCACTTTTCATTTTCTTTGCTTCTGTGTCTTTATGGGTTAGATATAGGTCTTGAAAATGGCAAGTAGCTGAATTTTTTAAAAATTTGTTTCATCCATTAACATCCATTTAATTGCTAATACGTTTAGGTTGTTCATACCACTTTATTTTGTACATTCTGTTTTTTCCACACTTTGTTTATTTTTTCTTCTTTCTTGCCTTCTCTTGGATTGAGGGTTTTTTTAAAGATTTTATTTATTTATTTGACAGAGAAAGCGAGACAGAGAACACAAGCAGGAGGAGTGAGAGAGGGAGAAGCAGGCTTCCAGCTGAGCAGGGAGCCTGAATGCGGGGCTCAATCCCAGGACCATGGGATCATGACCTGAGCTGAAGTCAGATGCTTAACGATTTGGCCACCCAAGTGCCCCAAGGGTTGTTGTTGTTTTTTTAAAGATTTTATTTATTTATTTATTTATTTATTTATTTGTTTATTTATTTGAGAGAGAGAGAGAGAGAGAGAGAGAGAGAGAGAGAGATAGATAGATCACAAGTAGGCAGAGAGGCAGGCAGAGAGAGAGGAGGAAGCAAGCTCCTCGCTGAGCAAAGAGCCCAACGCAGGCCTTGATCCCAGGACCCTGAGATCATGACCTGAGCCAAAGGCAGAGGCTTTAATCCACTGAGCCACCCAGGGGCCCCCAAGGGTTTTTTTTTTAATGTGTTAGATGCATATAACATAATATTTACCATCTTAACCATTCTTTTTAAAGATGTGTCCCCTCCCCCCACAATTCATGTGTTCACACCTTAACCCCCAATATGGTAATATATGGAGATGGGGCCTTTGGGAGGTAATCAGGGTTAGAAGAGAACATAAGTTTTGGGGCCCCATGATAGGATTATTCATAGCTCACTCTTGCCCCTTCTCCCATATGAATACACACAGCAAGGGGTGTAGCTCCTTATTTTGTCCCCATAGCTAAGATTTTTCACTAGGAAATTTTTTTTTGCATTCCCAAATTTATAAACCTAAACAGAAGGTGGCACATTAAACACTAGAACCTAAAACTGAGTTCAGCTAACCTCAGGTGCCCCACAGTTTTTGTCCCACCAAATAAGAGTTTGTGGATAACTACAGAGTAGTTCCCTCAGTATACTTCAGTTTGATAGTTGATCCTGAGAGTACAGAAAAGTCAGGGTCAGTGCACATCTGGAAAATGATCTTGGACCAAACAAGGTATTTTTTTAAAAGATTTTATTTATTTAGGGGCGCCTGGGTGGCTCAGTCATTAAGTGTCTGCCTTCTACTCAGGTCATGATCCGGGAGTCCCAGGATCGGTCCCCGCATTGGGCTCCCTGCTCGGTGGGAACCCTGCTTCTCCGTCTCTTACTGCCCTTGCTTGTGTTCCCTCTCTGTGTTTCTCTCTGTCAAATAAATAAATTTTTAAAAAGATTTTATTTATTTTAGAGAGAAAGTATGAGTGAGGGGAAGGGCAGAGGGAGAGAGAAAATCTCAAAGTCCATACTGAGTGTGGAGCCTCGCAGTCTCATGACCTTGATATCATGCCCTGAGCCAAAAACAAGAGTCGGATGCTCAACCCCCTGAGCCACCCAGGCACCCCTGAACAAGGTATTATTAATGAAAGAATATTTCTGTGAGCTCCAGGAACCTCTGATCTTCCAGAAGGTGGTTCCACGGACCCTAGAGGTGTTGCCAGACATTTAAAATTAGCTGGACAGGTCCTTTTCCACCCAGATGCTGCCTGTCCCCGCCCCATCCCCATCTCAGGAGCCTCCCTGTGCCCACTGATCAGTCCACAGGTAAATCTTTGGGTTTCAGCTGACATCCCATTAGGTGGCGACAGAGAGCACAAAAAGAAGTATGAAGGAACTAAAACTTGTTTTGCTTCATGTTAGAAAAAGCACATGGGGTGTTTGTGCGCGTTAGTCAGATTTTGCCACAGAAGGCATTTGAAGGGTTTTTTTGCCCTTTTTTCTCTCTCCTATTCTCAACCCACTGCCTCCCTCCCCCCGCGTCCCCCAAAAGAAGGCGGGTAGATCAGAAGAGCCAAAGGCCACATCCTCCAGTCTCTGTTACAATCGATGGCATTTGCAAGCTGGGGACCCTACTCTTCACTGCCCCCATTCCTTTATTACTCCCACCTGTGTCTTCTACAGCCCTTCTTCCACCAACCTAGTTCAACCCCTCATCTCACAAGGACTCCTCTAATAACTTGCCAACTCTCCTACACATTTCTGTCTTCCCTGAGGTCTCTAGAGTCAGATCTCAGTCCCATGCTTTAAGCCCAAGAATGATACCCCTGCCTTCAAATGGCTTTGGGGCCCCTGATGTGACCCCTGCCTCTTGCTGTCCTCTTCCAGTCGTTGCTGCACTTTTTCTCATGTGTACCCCTCAGCTATACAGAGCTGCTGTCATACTCCTGGCTATGCCCATCATCTCCTTGCCACCTTTGCCCCAAGACTCAGTTCAAGTATCTCTTCCTGAAGAGAACCCTAACTAAGCCCCCAGGCCTTATTTGGATTAGATCAGCCTCTTTTGTTCCTGGTTCCCTGCCAGTACCTCATGCTAAGAGAGCAGCCTGCTGGCTGTCACAGCCCATGGACCTTGGCAGTGTCTTCTGTGTTCAGGATCCATGTGTCCGCATAAAACATGGCTGTGACACTCATGCTACTCAGGTTTCCAAGCCCACATACTCCCTGTTGCAGGCTTGTTCACTGCCCAGACAGTACCCCCCTGCTAAGGATTTAGTGCCGGCCCTACAGTCTTTGTGTCTCTGTCCCAGTCCCTTCCACCCCACAGGTGACTTAACTGTGCATGTAGATGGCCCTTAAAGCCGTCCTCTGTTCTAGTGACTTCTGCCACCCACTGCTGTAATCACAGCTTGGAATTTGCCATCACTGGAAACTGCTCTACCCACAGAGCTCTAACAAACAGCTCTGCTGGTGACGAAGACTTCCTGTGCTCTTAGCTCACAGATCCCACCCTTCCTGGGACCCTGGCAGTTTTCTGTCTCATGACTCATGCCTGTCACCATTCGAACGTGTTTTAGAATTTCCCATCTTCACTGAGCACTCCCTCCTCATCTCCCACCCAGTTTTATTAGCCCTTTGGCCAAGCTCTTCTAGACTTGGCTCCTTGCCTTCCCCCTCCTCACCTCCCACTCTGCTCAGCCCAGTTCATGGAAGTTTTCTTCCCCCACAGTGCACAGAGCAGTCTGGTTAGCCCCCAGTGGGTGTTCCCCCGTGGATGTCCATGTTGCCGTGGCCAGTGGTGAGTCTTCCTCTTGACATGTTTGTTCCTTCCTGGAAACCCTTCCTTCCTTGTGTCTCTTTGGAGACCGCACCCTTTCCTGGTGCAGCGTCACTGGCTTAGTTTTGTTTTCTTTGGACACTTCACCTCAGATCTAAGTCCCCTTCTGTGGGGAGGGCGCTCTCCCCCCACGTTATGACTTTGATGGGAGCCAGGTGACCTGACTAGCCGCTTAAATGCCGGATGCTTCCCTTTTTGTTTTATTTATTTATTTTTTAAGATTGTATTTATTTGAGAGAGAGAGATCACAAGTAGGCAGAGAGGCAGGCAGAGAGAGAGGAGGAAGCAGGCTCCCTGCTGAGCAGAGAGCCCGATGGGGGCCTGGATCCCAGGACCTCGAGATCATGACCTGAGCCGAAGGCAGAGGCTTTAACCCACTGAGCCACCCAGGCGCCCTGGTTGCTTCCTTTCCTTAGTTTCCCTTTTAGCCAGAGCAGCAGTCAACAAATGATATCCCCAGGCCAAACCTGGCCAGTTGCCTGGTTTTGTAAATAAAGTTTTGTGGGGTTTTTTTTTAAAGATTTTATTTATTTGACAGAAACACAGCCAGAGAGGGAACACAAGCATGGGGAGTGAGGGAGAAGCAGGCTTCCCGCTGAGCAGGGAGCCCGATGTGGGACTCGATCCCAGGTCTCTGGGATCATGACCTGAGCCGAAGGCAGTCGCTTAACCAACTGAGCCACCCAGGCGCCCCTGTAAATAAAGTCTTATTGCAACCCAACTCTACCCCTTCCTTTATGCACGGCTGTGGCTGCTCTCCCAGTATACCAGGCAAGTGCTGTGTCTGGGACAGCTCATGTGGTCTACAAAGCAGAAAATGTTTACTGTCTGGCCCTTTAAAGGAAAAATGGCCTGAGTCCTGCACAAGGGTTTGCTTGTGTGCCCCATGTTCAGACCCATCCTCAGGGGGATCAGAGCCAGCAGAGGGAGCCCTTGTTCAGCATCTGGGCTACAGAAAGGACTGTTGCTCGGCCGCACTGTGGCCTTGGTACTGGTGGTCAGTGCTGCCCCCTTTAGGGTGGCAGAGGCAGTGGTAGCTGCTCTGGGTCTGCCTGGCAGCAGGATTGGAATACTGTTTTTGGGCAACTAGACTCCATCCTGTTCCTCTAACCCTCTAAGGGTAGCCTGGCCACCCACCAGCCCTTTTTCCTTAATTTTTGTTATTGTGGTCAAATATATATAACACAATTTACCAATGGAACCATTTTCAAGTGTAGAGTTCTGTGGTATTAAGTACATTTATATCATGGAAACATCACCACCTTGTATCTTCCAGTAGCCTATCATTCAGGTCCTTGTCTGCATAAATCAGCTAGAGTTGGTCTCTGTCACTTGCCTCCAGTAATCTGGGCAGGTACACCTGATTGTGCTTCTTGTCCTCTGTCTCTTTTGCTGACTCCTTATCACAGCTACAGGTGGTGAGGGGGAGGGCTGTCCACACTTGGCATCCAGGGTGCCCTCTTTCACTTACCTGCCTCTTCATACCTCTGTGCTGAGGACCCCTGATGTGTGTCTCTAACCCAGACCTCTCCCCCAGACTGCAGGCTTACATACTAACAGCCCTTTAGATCTTTAGAGAGTGAAATGCCTCAGCGTTGAAAACGTCTAATTTGGAAGTCAGAACCCTTCATCTCTGCTCCCCCTTGCTCCCAGCACACACATGCCCTCTACTCCCAGCACCCAGACCAGCCACCTAATCACCGGCCTAGACTCTGCGGTGGCCCCATGTGGCAGGTGAGGAGGCTGCTGTGCCGGGAGTGCAGTTAGCAGGCAGCCTCCAGTTCCTCTGTGCTCTAGTGGGCCTCAGCTGCAAAAGCCTCCTCACCAAGGTCATACCACTGTTTCCAGGGCAGCACTCAGGTGACTGAGCCAGATGGGGAAATGACTGCCCCCACATACCCCTGCAATCTCTGTCCAGGGTGCACAGGAGCTTTGTTGGGCCTGTGCTTCACTTTGGCTTCTTTGTCTGCCCAGGTCTGCTTCCTGCCCCTTTTTTCACAGATGTCAGTCCTTGTTAATAAACATTTAGTACCCCAAACCATGAGCTCACCCAGCAGCACTTGGTGTCTCTCTATCCCCTCAGAGCAGTTACACGCTATAACTTCATCATCAGGATGAGTTTTTTAAACTGTTCATCTGGTCATGTCCGTCCTCGGAGTAGAACCCTCTGGGGGCCTCTTACCCTCTCAAAATGAAATCCAAAGTCTGTTGCCTGGAAGCAAAGCCAGCTTTCTGGGCGTGTAGCCTATACAGTGTCCGGGCCTTAGAAGAATCAGGTTTGGTTTGATGCTGTACGGTGGCTATATCAAAATTCTCCACTTTTTTTTAAGGTTTTATTTATTTATTTGACAGAGAGAGATCACAAGCAGGCAGAGAGAGTGAAGGAAATAGGCTCCCCGCTGAGCAGAGAGCCCAACTTGGGCCCCTATCCCAGGACCCTGAGATCATGACCTGAGCCGAAGGCAGAGACTTTAACCCCCTGAGCCACCCAGGCGCCCAAAATTCTCCATTTTTTAAACAAGAGGTGTGTTTTCATCTTGCACGGGGCTCTGCAAAGTACTTGGGCTGGCCTGCTTCATTTTGAGTTCATCTTTCCCTCCTTGCTCACTTGGGTCCAGCCCACCTGTTTCCTAGAACAGGCCAGGTTGGTCCTGGCTCAGGGCCTTGGCTCTTGCTGCTCTTTATACCTGGGCCCCACTTTATATGACCCACGCTCTCACTCACCCCTCACTTCCCTAAGATCTGGGTTCAGATTCTCCTCCAAGAGGCCTCCCCCAGGAGTCAGGCCCCTGCCCATCTCTCAGACATCTCTGCTCGGTGTGTGTGCTTGTGCGCGTGCAGGTGAATGCGGCCCAGATGGCCCTGCTGGGACTTGAGCTTCTTGCAGGCAAGCCCCAGGCCTGCGCTGCTTGCCACTGCCCTGAGCGGCCCCGTGGCTGTGTAGGTGCTGCGCATTCCTGCTCCTCTGCTCTTTCTACCTTGGAAGTTGTTTGCATTTGCTTTTTCCCTCGGAATGCCTGAAGCATTCTTTCTGTTATCCTTGAAGTTGAGGAGGTTGACCAGACTCTGTCTCACGGTTAAGTGTTCCTTATCAAATTTTCCTGGGAACACATTGTGTTCTTTGAAGGTGCAAGTGTAGCTCATCTTTGTTTCAGATCTGTTCTCTTATATTTTCGATACCATCTTCTGTATTTTTTGGATTCCCTTCCTTAGGAACACAAATTATCCTTATGTTGGATTGTCTTTGTCTCTCTTCCAATACTATTAGCTTTTCTATAATTGCTTTAGCTTTTGTTTTTTTCATCTGCATTCACTGTTTGCCTGATTTGATTTTTAGCTATGTATATTCTGTTTCTGGCTGTTTTTAAATGTATGTGTTAGTTAGTTCCATAATGATGTGTTTGCGTCTGTGGTTTGTATGTCTAGGTTGGGAATTTGCCTCTTTCATCTTACTGTGTTTATCATCTCATCTTTGAATTCTTACTGAAAACATGCTCTTACAAAGTTGTGAAGAATTTCCTTCTTTTCCTTGCAGCATATTCTCTTCTTGGTGAAACACTTTGCCTTTCCTGAGCTGTCCCTTTCTTTCTTTCTTTCTTTCTTTCTTTCTTTCTTTCTTTCTTTCTTTCTTCTTTTTTTTTTTCCCTCTTTTCAGCATAATAGATTTGCAGAGTTACCATGTCATTTCCAGATATTTGTTTGCTTTGGTACGGCGGGGGAGTTCTTGGCTTTTTCTTCCTGACTCTTGGCATCCTTTCTCACTGCTTTCTCCTCTGGGCTATCGCGAGCTCAATATTGTGTGCTCAGAGAAGTTACACGCTGGCACGCTGGCAGAGCTGCACCCTTGGGTAGTCTTTGGCAGTATCTAGATTCTTCTTTCTGTCCTAAGAATCGTTTTAAATGTCTCATACCAAGGTTCAGTCTAGCTGCTTGAGGAACGTATATGCCACTCCTGTGGGGATGCAGGAAAAGGGTGCACCTCAGGCTCTGGGTAGTTCCCTGGGTCCTTAAGCTCTGGTAGCCAAGAGCAGAACCCATCTGGCTTGCTGGGCACTTCCCAGCAGGAGATTCTGTAGTTCCTGGGTCTAAATGGAAAAAGTGACAGACTCCCACCCAGTTGCTTCTCTCCAGCTTATTGGCTAAGGTCTCTGGGTATTTTCAGCTCCCCAGCATGGCTTCCGGGGGTGGGACCAGGGCAGGAACTCCAGGAGGAGCTCCTACTGGGTAGGTTTTATGTCCCTTTGTTTGATGGAGTCTTCCCTTCACACCTCCTCCCACCTTTGTTTCTTGATTTTATTCGGGGTTGGGAGAGAGCAAGTCTGTGGGAGGTTATAACCAGTCATTTAAAGCTAATTTTCTAATCCATGTGGAATCGATTCTGTTGTGTAGCTTGTGATGCAATGGTCATGGGAAGCAAGCCACAGCCCTGTCCCCTATACTTTCTTTGGCTGTTCACAGATGTTTATTCTAAGTAAATGTCGGTCTCTGAAGGGAGTTCCAGTGGGCTCTGGACTGGAAGAACAGTATTCAACCTTCTCATTGTATTTTCTCCCTGATTAGTGTTTAGACACAGGGAAGTGACTGAATTTGCTGATAATTATCTTGTTACCAGGTGTGTTACTTACTTTCTTAGCCAGTTCCCAGAGTTGTTTACAGGTAGAGATTTAGTCCCTTCTGCTTGTCCAATGCTTTCCCATGGCTTCTAACCCCTGTCATCCAAAGCCAGGGTCAGTGTAGAATAGGGGCCCAGGATGCTGCTGGGGAGTTTGCTGGGACAAGTGGCATCTCCAGCCATATCCTTGTATCTCTTTCTGGATGTTCCGGCCGTGCAGGCTCACTGGAGCACTGCAGCCTTTCTTTGCTGTCCCCCTTCCCAGCAGTGCCCAGGGAAACTCCTCCACCTATCACTGGCCTTAACATGTGGGGTACTGGTGGTATTCCAGGCCCTTCCACTTGCCACCAGCAAACTGCACTTCAGTCAGCCTGGCTCCGGGATCCTCTTGTTTTGACCTTGAGGACTTCTTAGGGCTCTGTTGGGGAATCCTATCCACAGACCTTCCTGGTGGGCCCCTCCTGTGCTCCCGTATTTGAGTAGGGTAGAACTTTGCAAACAGTACTGCACTCACATCGGGCCCAGGCACACCATTTCTACAGCACTCTCTCAGAGTGCTTCAGCCGTTGGTGGCACCCTTCTTATTTGCCAGCACTGATAGGTTTGCCCCCCTTTTTTTTCTGTTTTGTTGGCTGTTTGGGTGGGCTCAGATGTCGACACTGGAAAAAAGAAATTTAAGACTGTGCATAGGAGGTGACCTACACTAGTGAGAGGCACAATAAGGAAAACACAAAGTGGGAGGGCTCTTACAGAGTTCTGTCTTCCATTACTAGAGATTTCCTTTCTGTCTCTTTTTTCCCCAAAAATATATTGCCTCTGTTGAAAATTTATTTTGGCACATACTGTGTTCAGTGCTAAAAGCCTAGAAAACTTACATAAAGTAACAAACGTAAGAAGAAAACAGTATCAGCAGACAACTGTGGGGGTATATTGCTGGGGACCAAAAAGGCAAATACAACACAAGTGCATGTGGAGACTGGCTGTTGGTATGTCAAAGACTAGATATTTGTCGCGGGGGCGCTGGAGGCCAAGTGTCCAATCACTCCTGCAGATGATAACTGAGCACCATGTGGCCCGTAAGAGCAAAGGCGTCAGGGAACAAGATGGAAGAGAAGTTGCTAGATGTGGAAGCTAGAGAATGGAGAGCAAATTCAAACAACAAGGGCTTTCCAGGGCAAAACACAAAATAGCAGAAACATCAGTAATGAGGATTGGGTTCTTGGTTTTCTCCTGTTCTTACCTCACCTGGCCAGCTCCCCCTCCGCACTTGCCTTCATGGGGCCAGCCAGTGGCAAAGCCACCTCGTGATCCACAGCTTCACCAGCTTTACCACCTTGGGCCCTGCCCCCTCCCCAGCCCCAGGAGCCTCCCATCATCAGGCCATAGTGTTGCCATTGCATTCATATTCCAGAGTTCTTCCTCCTACATTCAGTATCTCCCCTTTCACAACATTCAGTAGAATCGCTATGATTTCATTATTGACTCTGCTCAGAAGACAGCACCAGGAAAAAGATAAGAAATGGATGAAGGACAGGGGCTCCTGGGTGGCTCAGTCTGTTAAGCCTCCGACTCCTGGTTTTGGCTCAGGTCATCTCAGGGTCCTGGGATGGAGCCCCGAGTCGGTTCCACTCTCAGTGTGGAGTCTGCTGGAGATTATCTCCCTTTCCCTCACCCTTTCCCTCTCCCTCTCCCTCTGCTCATGTGTGTGCTCTCTCCCTCCCTCCTGCCTGCCGAATAAGTAAATAAAATCTTAAAAAAAAAAAAAAGGAATAGATGCAGGTAGAAAGCTTGTCATCTTGCTGTAGCATTCCTGGCCCGAGCATAGCTCATCCTCAGTACCTAGAAGAATGTTTGCTACTGAATGAGCGAATAGGTGAAACACTGCCCTGCGCCACTCCCAATGGTCTTACTGTGATGACTTCTGTTGAAAGTTTGCCCCTGCCTGCTAAGCATTTCAGAGTGGAAGCAGTTTCTGATGCCTTACTTTACTCCTTTCTAGTTCCAGACCATTTTCATCAACCCCAAAGGAAAACCTGTGGAAGATAACCTGCTAGTTCCTCAAAAGGTTAAACGTAGGATTCCCATATGACCCAGCATTTCCACTCCAGGTGTAGACCCAAAAGAATTGAAAACATATATCCATGCCAAAACTTGTACTCAGATGTTCGTAGCAGCTAAAAGGTGGAAACCACCCAGCTATTCATTAGCCGATGTATGGACAAAGTGTGCTGTTTGCATACAGTGGAATGTCACTCAGCCATAAAGTGGGATTAAGTTCTGATACATACTACAACATGAATGAACCTAGAAAACATGCTGAGTGGAAGGAGCCAGTCACAAAAGGCCATCTATTGTACGATTCCATTTATTTCTTTATGTTTAAAATATTTATTTATTAGAGAGAGAGAGAGAGAGAGAGGGGGAATACAAACGGGGTAAGCTAGAGAGGGAGAAGTAGGCTTCCTGCCAAGCAGGGAGCCCAGTGCAGGGCTCGATCCCAGGACCCTGGGATCATAACCCAAGCCAAAGGCAGATGCTTCACGACTGAGCCACCCAGGTGCCCCTGTATGATTCCATTTATGTGAACTGTCCAGAATAGGTAAATCCATAGAGACAGAAAGCAGAGTAGTAGCTGCTGAGAGCTAGGAGTAAGGCAACCAGGGCATGGGGTTTCCTCCAGGGGTGATGAAATGTTCTGAACTAGGTAGTGGTGATGGTTGCACAACATTATGAATGTATTAAGTGCTGCTAATGGTAAATTTTATGTTACGTGCATTGTACCGCAATTAAAAGAAAAAGATTGATCAAATGCCCTCAGACTATTTAGCCAGCAATCTTCAGCTTGGCTAAATGACTAGTCATTCAACTTTATGTCATTAAACTTTTTTTTTTAAGATTTTATTTATTTATTTGACAGAGAGAAACACAGTGAGAGAGGGCACACAAGCAGGGGGAGTGAGGGAGGGAGGGAGAAGCAGGCTTCCCGCCGAGCAGGCAGCCCGATGTGGGGCTCAATCCTGGGTCTCTGGGATCATGACCTGAGCCGAAGGCAGTCGCTCAACCAGCTGAGCCACCCAGGCGCCCCTATGTCATTAAACTTCTTGAACTAAATTCTTTTCAGCTCCCATGGTTACCATGTCGTGGGCTTCAGTGATGGCATTCAGATTGGCTTGGTCTAGGCTTGCATATACCATCCACAGTCTCACGCTGGCCTCTTTCTCTCAGGTAGACAGGAGTGTTGGGTTCCTGGGCTCTGCCTGTAGCCAGACAGGATTGCTTGGAGACAGCTGTGGGTTAAGAGCACTGCTTGGGCATCATAAAACCCAACTTTATGATTTAGGGTAATAGGCAAAGTCAGCTGTTATTTTAGTTGGGTGTTACAAAAATTGATATATAATTCACATACCAGGGAATTCACCCATTTAAAGTGAACGGTTCACTGGCATTCAGTGCATTCAGTGTTGTGCAGCCATCACCTCTATCTGGCTCGAGAACATTTTTATCACCACTGAAAATAAAACAACACACACTCACACACACCCCTATAATCATTAGGAATCACTCCCTATTACCCATGACCCCCAGCCCCTGGTAATGACTAGTCTTCTCTCTCTCTTCTCTTCTCTTCTCTTCTCTTCTCTTCTCTTCTCTTCTCTTCTCTCTCTCTCTCTCTCTCTCTCTCTCTCTCTCTCTCTCTCTCTCTCTCTCTCTGTCTCTCTCTCTCTGTGGATTTGCCTATTTGAAACATGTCATATGAATGGACTTACGTGGTATTTGTCTTTTTGTGGCTGACTGATGTCAGTCAGCATAGTGTCCCCAAGGCTCATACGTGTTGTAGCCTGTGTCAGAATTTCATTTCTTTTCAAAGCTAAATAACATTATGTTGTGTGGATGGACCACGTTTTGCTCCTCCATTCATCTGTCAGTGGGCCCTTGGGTTGTTTCATCCTTTTGGCTACTGTGAATCATGCTGCCGTGAACACAGGTGTGCAGAGATTTGCCTGGGGCCCCGCTTTCAGTTCTCTTGGGTCTACAGCTAGATAGAAATGCTGGGTCCTGCGGGAACTCCATGTTTAACCTTTTGAGGAACTGCCTGGCTCTTCTCCACAGTAGCAGTGTTTGTGTAAACCTGCTTCTCCTTTCCCCGTGTGACGGACTCATGCTGTGAAGGTGAGATCTGCCATATGGCCCCGGGTGCCTTCATTTGGGGAAGGAGCTCCCTTTGACTGTCATGAGCTGTATTTAGCTTTTCAAAACAGTTTCTCTTGCATCTTCTGCAAACTCAGGTATTTAAAAATACACTGAATTCAGAGCCGCTGAACTTCAGGTTCTACGGCCATAGCCTTTGAGCTGAACCCCATTTGCTCTTTTGCTCCCCAGAGACCAGTGAGACACTCTTCTAGTGCCGGTTTGATTTCTCTCAGATCTTTAAAGGGCCTGAAGCTGACATCTCAAAGTGAGGCTGCCTTTATTGTTTCATGCAGAGGAGCCTCCTTGATTCTGAGATTCTGCAGCTCATCCTGAAGGTAGAAAGAATTGGAAGCACTGAGTGAACGACACTGCAGGGTGGAAGCAGCCACCGAGAAGGCCGTTTCTCTCTTCTGGTCCCTGACCATTCACCTGGGGAAGTGGCCACCATGTTGCCCCAGTGGGTCATGGCCTCGTTGTGAGATTCAAGCTCCTTGTGCAGCTCAGTGCAATGGGTAACGAGAAATGAACGGTGCTGAGAAATGCTGTATCCTGCAATTGGCCTGCAATTGGCCTGCAGACATGACTGACATGGAGCCAGGATATTGCTGTGCCTCTGGAAAGATCCCTGGAGCTCACTTGGGAGGGGGCTGGATTCCAGTTCAAGTGAAAAGCACCTCATAACTGCTGCTTTCACCTGGCTTTGTAGCCTTTTTTTTTCCATATGAAAGCCTTGGGGAATGAGTAGCCCCTCCTCAATCCCAGTTGTCTGGCCAGGTGCACCTGCCAGCTGTTGGTTGTCTGCACCCCTGTAATGGACAGGAACCTGGGGTCACACAAGCGCCAGGTACAGCTTCCCAGCGTGGCCTTCTGCAGGCTTACTGGAGGTTACTTTCATTATGAAAGCATAGGCAGGGCTCTCCATCAGTCCCCTGGGGATATAGTAATTTGGCTCAAGAACAAGACGATTCGTGCAACTCTGATTTGCCTTTGCTAGATCAGAGAAAAGATTTGATCTAATGTTTGCATTCTAGAAGCAAAATTACTAGATGATGTTTTATTAACTCAAGAGCCTTCTTTCCTGTTTCGTAGATGTTTAAGGTTTGTGAAGGCCCTGTGCTTCAATGTGACATGTGCGTTCCTGAAAAAATCCTGAGTCTATAAGTCACGCGCTAAAATGTAAGAGTTGTTATGGGAAAAGTGGGAGGGGTAGACCATACCAAACCTATGTGATTAGAGCTCACTAACAAAATCATTGACAGTTCTAGTTAAGAGACGTAAGCCCTGGGTGCCTGGGTGGCTCAGTGGGTTAAAGCCTCTGCCTTCAGCTCAGGTGATGATCTCAGGATCCTGGGATCGAGGCCCGCATCAGGCTCTCTCCTCAGCAGGGAGCCTGCTTCCTCCTCTCTCTCTCCACCTGCCTCTCTGCCTACTTGTGATCTCTCTGTCAAGTAAATAAAAAAGAGAGAGAGCCATAAGCCCAGGGCACACTGAAGTGTCCATTGGCATTTGCAGCCAGCATCACCATCAGCTGACCGTTGCCCGCAGTAACCCCCGGATGAGTGCTTCCTGCCACATCACGTGCAGGCTCTGTTACACAACATTTAAAGTGGGCTCCTAGGGCGCCTGGGAGGCTCAGAGGGTTAAGCCTCTGCCTTCAACTCGGGTCATGATCTCAGGGTCCTGGGATCGAGGCCCGCATCGGGCTCTCTGCTTGGCAGGGAGCCTGCTTCCTCCTCTCTCTCCGCCTGCCTCTCTGCCTACCTGTGATCTGTCTCTGTCTGTCAAATAAATAAATAAAATCTTTAAAAAAATAAAATGTACTCCTAGGTAAGGCTGCCTTCGCAGTGATTCTTTTTCTTTTCTTTTTTTTTTTAATTTAAGTCATATCTACACCCAGTGTGGGGCTAGAACTCACAATCCCGAGATCAGGAGTTACATGCTCTTCTGACTGAGCCAGCGAGGTACCCCTTGCAGTGGTTTTTATTTAAACACAGGGAAGTAACCCTGATGCCTCCCCCACTTCATTCGCACTCACAGCTTTACTGTATAGAGCATAATGCTATGGAAAGCACTGTGGTTCTTTGAGCCACTAAAAGAAGGCACTTGAATAAGGTTTCCAACTTTCCCTCTTAATGTATTCGTGTAATGCAAAAGTGTTCTCTTTAACTGTTAGAATACCTGCCCGAAACTGCTTCCGAATGTCACAGTTAACCTGCACAGCTTCCACTTTCATTGATGTCACACACACACACCCAGTTTCCCAGCATGCTGCCTCCTGAGTCAGCAGTGCTGCTGGAGCCTGGCTCTCCTAAGGGCATACAGCGCACCCTTGACCCTCAAGGAGCTTAGCACCGTACTGACGTGAGCTGTACTCCTCTTCCCCAAACGGCCCATGGCCACCCCCTTCAGTGTCTTCCAACCAGGACCCCGTACAGGCGTACTGCCTTGTGCTGTCCTCTTTAACCAGGAGCAATTCCCAGACCTTATCTTCAGGCCTCGCTTTTGAAGAGTCTAGACTCAGAGTTGGGTGGAATGCACCTGTCTTTGGAATCTTCCAGTTGTTTCTTTATGGCCTCAGTTACCTGATCTTGCTGGATGGGACAGTGGTGATGCTCCTCACCTGTGGCACTGCTGCCATGGTCTGTGGTGTGCAGTTTGACACCAGCCAGATTTCTCCATAGAACAGGACCCCCTCCTTTCCTTCCCTTACTCTTTAAACTGTATATTCCTTACTTTTTCACCAGCTTACAAGTGCAAGTAAAACTTTTTAAACAGCATCTCTGTGGTATCTTCTAGAAGATGTTCAGTCTAGCATTTTTATAGTTTCTACAGGAGTGTCTGCAGACCTTATGCTGATCCCTGGAAGCCTGAAGCCTGTCCTCCCAGCATAGCCATCCTCCATACTGCTGCCCCTGTGACCCTGTCCTCCCTGTCACCACAGACTGTCACTGCCTGTTATCCTAGGCCCTCATTTGCTGCCTCAGACTTGTCTCCTGGCAGCCCAACCCACCAGTGCCCAGCAGGCTACGGTAGCACCCACACTCATCCTTTATTCACTTACTTAGAGCGTGCCTGCCTTTGGGTGCTAGGCTCACCCCTGTTCCTCAAAGCTGTTGGTCAGAGGGATACTGTCATTAAAAGAAGCAAAGGTAGTACAGCCTCTGGGTTGCAACTGTTACTAGGCACTCCTGTGCCTGGCCCTGTGTCGAGGGGAGAGACAACAGTAAAGAGGGCATGTGCTGTCCGAGGGGGTGGGGAGGCTCTGACCTATGCTGGGGGGCATGGGGTGCTCTTGTTCATGGGATTGGGGAAGGGTCCTCAGAAGTGCCATCTTAACCCAAAAGATGGGAGAGAGGGCCAGCCCAGAGCTATTGGTGACACGGAGTAGGAGTCATTAGTTGCTCCTCCCTCTGGGGATGGAGCCGGTCATACCACTGCCTGCTATCACGGGCCTGTCCTTTGCTAGCTGGTGGAACTCCTCCGCCCTGGGGACCCAGCTCAGGCCTTCCTTCGCCAGGCAGCCCCCATCTGTGGGACAGGGAAGGCTATCACTATTCTTTGTCCCCCTGACTAAAGTGGGGGCTCTTGAAGACCAAAGAATGATGGTAATTCTGCCCTGTTTCTCCAGCCCCTAGCAGAGTCTGGCTCAGGGCAAGGGCGGTTGATGAACATACATCAGCTCAACCATGACCTCAGACAAGTTCCCGAGGCACACAAGGGAACTTTGTGTACTTCTTTTCTTTTCATCTGTAACACTGAAGAGTTGGATGGGTGGTTTTTCAGGGGATCCTGTCAACTCCAGAATATATGAATGTATGAACTAGGTACTCTCTCAGTTCTACTCATCTCAAGATTGTGAGTGCGTGTGTGTGTGTGTGTGTGTGTGTGGTCTGATACATATATATATGTATATGTATATATAGTCTGATTCAAAGGAGGGTAAAGAGGGGTATTTGTTTGTTGTTTTTTTTTTAAGATTTTATTTATTTGACAGAAACACAGCGAGAGAGGGAACACAAGCAGGCGGACTGAGAGAGGGAGAAGCAGGCTTCCCGCCGAGCATGGAGCCCGATGCGGGGCTCGATCCCGGGATTCCAGGATCATGACTTGTGCCGAAGGCAGTCGCTTAACCAAATGAGCCACCCAGGCGCCCCGGTTGTTGTTGTTTTTAAGTGTGTATTTCAGCAAATTCCATAACCCCCTGTGGGTGGGGAGGCCTTAGGGAGTTGGGTCGCCCTGGGACCGGGCAGGTGGATTCCCTGTTGTCGTGCATCATTTTTACCTCCAGTCCACACCCAATGGAATGACTTCCAGGCTTCTTTGTGGGCTTTTGTTATTTGTTTTTGTAGAGAAGTAGCAGTCACAATAAAGCAACAAACAGTGGCGTGCCTCTCAGGACACAGAATTGAACGTCACCATATTGTCGTAGCTTCAAGTAATTTTAATTTAAAAGAACTGAAATATTACAGATTGAGTTAAAGGCTCTTTTATTCCTCATCTTTGATGCTATTAAAAGTTTATTTGTTATACACTTAGGGTTTAAAAGGTAAATTTTATGTTATGAATGTTTTACCACAAGAAAAACTTATCCCTCCGCCCAAAAAAGAAGAACACCCAAAACAGTTCATTTAGGCCCAAGTCAGAGTCTGGACATAGCTGCGTCTCTCCCCTGTAGCTAGTATCAAAGAGCTGTATTCTCCTTTCCTTGAACTTCTAACCGAGGCTGTGGCTATAACTCCCACCAGTCCCTAGTCCAGGCTTCCCTGTCCTCAGTGGCACCACTGTCCTAGGCGTTGGTCATGGTCCTTAATTCATCCCTTCCCCTCACCCACACCAGTCTGCCTTCAGCTCTGTTCCTCCACCTCCTGGTTACTTCCCAAATCCTCCACTGGCCCCCTCCCCGAGGCACAGGTACCCCCTGCTTCACTTTTTGGCTTCCCAAAGTCTGCTTTCTGCACAGCAAGTAGAGTGATCCTTCAAAGATAAGAGCCCTCATCCCTTTGCCTGCCCAAGGCTCCCAAAGAGCAACCTGACAAAGCCCTCCACGTGCCCCCCTGAGGCCTCTCTGCTACCCAGAACCTTCTGGCACATAGCCACATGACTTGCCCCCTTGCTTCCTATAGGCTTTTCCCTCTTTTGTCCCTCACTATGTTCCAGTCAGTTTCTTCTGGGTACTCACCTTGTCACAGTGTCACCTAGTATAAGGAGCCCTTTCAGCCAGACCAGCAACTATGTCCTTTGATTTTGCCTTTCTCCATCCAAGAACTCCCCTGCCTTTCTGCCCCCACAGGCCCCCCTAGAACTACAACCACCCACTTCTCCCAGGGCCAGCCGGGTTCCCTCCATGGACACTGGGCGTGTTCCGTGCTCCTGGGTGCCATATTAGGCCTTAGGATATGTCCCACCAAGGATATGCAGAGCACTGTGGTCAGAGGTATTTGAAATAAATCTTTTTTCTGTCATATGGTATAGTTTGATGTATAGTTAAATTTCTGTGTTTGTGTTTGCATTCAATATATAAGGTTTTGTCATTGTTTGTTTTTGTTTTCTTCTGGTTATGTAAACTTTTACATGATTCAGAGAGTGTTCGCCTCGTGCCTCTACCTTAGCTCATTTCCGCCTTCCCTGGGACTAGGAAGCCCTTCTTCCCTTGTTTCTTCCGTGAGAGACAGCGTGCTCCTTCACAGCCCTCTCCAGCTGCGTGGCTCCCCAGGCTACAGGCTTAGCCTACAGAGGACACTACAGAGTGCCCTCCATTCATCCCACGCGTCCTTGCTGGTAGCGCTCTGAGTAGTCTGCAGCATGGGGGCAGGAAAATAATGCCATTCCGAGTAACATCGTACACCTGTTGCTTTGCATTTCGGGGGGTGTCTAGGGTAGAGTTTTAGAAGGGATTGCTGTTGATGGCATTGATAGCTGTGATTGTATGTAAGAGGCATTGCCGGGCATGTGGGTTTTGTACTCGACCTCATGGTGGTTAAACTATTTGGGGAATATAAATGAGTGTTCTAAAGAAGTCAGGCCTTTCCCATGGGTGCAGTGTTGTCCCCGGACTCCAGGACTGTTCAAGTTCAGGGAGCAGCCCTGGCCTTCAGCAGTGCCCCTGTGGTGGACTGTATGGGAGTGGTCGTTCCAGTCCATGTGCCTCTGTGCTGCTGGCACGCTCTCCTTCTCCCGGCTCCGATGGGGGCATGCAGGCCGCAGGCTGACACCTAGTTTCCCGGGATTCTTCCTGATTTCCTGCTGAGAAGTTAAGACTGGGGTAATTGAAAACCAAGCTCTGTGCTGCAACAGATTAGAGACCCTTGCTTTACAGCAAGAAAAGATCTATGGGCCATGGGCTGAATCAGGGTGACCCTGGCAGTAGCTTGTCTCTTGACCCCTGACCTGAGCTGTTTAAAAAAGGCATGCTTTGGGGCGCCTGGGTGGCTCAGTTGGTTAAGCTACTGCCTTCAGCTCGGGTCATGATCCTGGAGACCCTGGATCGAGTCCCGCATCAGGCTTCCTGCTTGGCCGGAGGCCTGCTGTTCCCTCTCTCACTCCCCCTGCTTGTGTTCTCTCTCTAGCTATGTTTCTCTCTGTCAAATAAGTAAATAAAATATTTTTTTAAAAAAAAGAAAGAAAAAGAAAAAGCATGTCCTCATGGTGCCAAGTGAGTCCTGATACACACCCACCTTTGGCAGCTCACCCGCATCATTCGAGTCTGGTTTCCACTGCACAGCACAGTGTCTTTTTACTGGGGTCTCCACAGCAAAAGGGGAGTTGCTTTGGATAGACCAGCCATGAGGCAGCGACCAGTACTGACACGAGCCTTGTGGGACAGGGCATGTAGCTCTAGGGTTGAGATAGTGACGACAAGAAAAGTCTTACTCTTTTCTAGAATGAATTGCTGAGGGCGCTTGGGTGGCTCAGTCGGTTAAGCATCTGCCTTTGGCTCAGGTCATGATCGCAGGGTCCTGCGATTGAGCCCCACATCGGGGCTCCCTGCCCAGCGGGGAGTCTGCTTCTCCCTCTGACCCTCCCCACCCCATGGTCTCTCTCACTGTCTCTGTGTCTGAAATACGTAAATAACATTTTCAAAGAAAAAAGAAGAAATTGCCGAAAGGCCAGAAGACAGCCGATTCTGAGTTCATGATTCTTTCCAAGCCTCCCTAGCGCAGGCTGCGTTTCTGCCTTCTTAGCCCTGCCCTGAGAACATCATGGCTAGACTCTGATTCCAAGGTCCAGGGCCTCCTGGTGATCATTTCCAACACACTTAACAAGGAAGGGACCCTGCCAGGTGGAGCGAAAATAGAGGGAAGGAGCTGTCTGTCATTGTGAAAGAATGGGGCTGCACCTGCCCTAGAATGGGGAAGGTGCTCTTCCATGCCTTTGTCCTTGCTCTTCCCTTCCATTGGTCGAGTCTGAGATGGTCATGTGTTGGAAGTGAATGTCTGATGATATAAGTTTACTGCACCCTGGGATGGCTTCTCTTCTCCCTCCAGAACCCCACACAGCACTCTCTGCTTCCCTGAGTTGGGCCAGTGTTTATATAGTGCCTTTGTGACTTTTCTCCCTCTGGGGTGTTGGTACCTATTGTGAAGATGAGGAAACGAAGTCAGTTGTTCGGGCTCATGTTTCAAAATTGTGGAGTCAGGATTTGAGCTCAGGTTGTGTGGCCCCATACTTGTGTGCTGTGTCCTACCACCCGGGGGTAGTGCTAGGCTCTGCTACCGTCCGCATGTCATACTGTGCCCCATGACTGGGTTCTGTCAAGCACACGTTGGAGAAAACTTAAAATACAGAAGCTGTAGTAATGCCCAGGCCAGGTCTTCATGAAGAGGAGCCCTGCCCACATTTTGGGTGGGCAGCCCCCTCTGTCGCAGTCAAGGCCTCTTTTCAGCCGTCAAGCCTGGGGCTCTCGGGCACAGCTTGTAAAGTGGCCTCTTCCAAGACACTGCACTAAGAAGCCACACAGTGGTTTTCCCCAGAAAAGTGCCACCTATATGTTACGGGTGGGACTCAGAGTGGCCACAGGACAGGTAGGGTAAGGCCCAAAGCCCCTAAAGAAATCTGTGAAGGGGAAGGGTGTCAGGATCTGGGTGAGCATTGGCGGGGCACCCCGGCTCTCAGAGCCCTACCTTGCTCGGATGCCCCAAACCTGCCATTGCTCACTTCTTCTACAAATCGGTGTGTTCCCCGTGATACTTACATACTTATTTAACACTTCAGGGAAGAAAAGTCAGAAGACCAGGATCTCCAGGGCCTCAAGGACAAACCCCTGAAGTTTAAAAAGGTGAAGAAGGATAAGAAAGAAGACAAAGAGGGCAAGCATGAGCCCCTGCAGCCACCGGCTCACCACTCTGCTGAACCGGCAGAGGCAGGCAAAGCAGAGACCTCAGAAGGGTCAGGCTCAGCCCCAGCTGTCCCGGAAGCTTCTGCCTCCCCCAAACAGCGGCGCTCCATCATTCGTGACCGGGGACCCATGTATGACGACCCCACTCTGCCTGAAGGTTGGACCCGAAAGCTTAAGCAGAGGAAATCTGGCCGCTCCGCTGGGAAGTATGATGTGTATTTGATCAAGTAAGTAAGGGCAACTCCTGTCTCTGCAGAGCAGGGAAGGCCGGGTGGGCAGGAGGTTAGGGACAGGTGCTAGGAAACTGACGGGGATCCCTTAGAGTGGCCGCTCTCTGTTGCTTGTAGAGCAGGAAAATGTGTGTGCACCAGTCCGTCTTGGGTTGGTGGGGCTTCAGTCGACTGCTCGCAGGCCACACCAGGTGTTTGGCACGATGTGTGCAGAGGTTGCTGCCCTGAGTGACGTGTACACAGAGTAGCACAGTGTGACTTCAAGCCACCAGCCCTTGAGGTCCTGTCTGGAGGTAGCATAGCAGCAGGGCCTGGCCAGGGCTACAGTGAGGACACCTCACTACCGTGAGAACTGGGGAACGCTGAGGACACAAGGCCCTGCTCAGCCTGGGCCCAGAGGCCACAAGACCTGCCATGGGTAGTGGCCTGCGCTTGAAAGGCAAGCAGAGCTCTCTGGGTTCCTCCCATTTCCCTGCTGGAAAACATCCAGCTGAGGGCATCTTCTGAAAACCTGTAAAACTCCTCTCCTTTCTGTGAGTCATTCATTCTCTGACGTGTCTTCAAGACCCAGAAGAACTCCTAGGGCTCAGTCCAGTCTGTGAATCATGTTGGGAAAGGCGGCCTCTCTGATACAGGGCCTCTGGGGAGAGACACCAGTGCATTTCTCCATCTCTGCACTTGCCTTTCCAACTGTCACTGGTGCATTCGTCCAAACAGACTAACTTCCAAGCCTGAGCTTCAGAGGAGGACTGAGTCTAAGTACATTTCAGTTCTGGCCCTTAGACGATCCAGAAAAGGTTAACAGTTTCGGAAGGACATTTGCAGACAACCTCGTTTGATTCCAACAACTTTGACAAGGGTGAGCAGAGCATTATCCCCAACAGATGAGGAAAGCGATCCCAGAGAGACTAAGTGGTGTGCCCAGGTCCTGGCAAAGGAGTGCTCTACTTACTGACCGGGCCAAGGCCCCAGCCAGCAGGGTGGGCCCCTTTGGGGGCCAGAGGTGGGGGCCTTGGTGGTAGGCGGGTCCTCAGGGGTGTCCTGGCAACAGCCTGGTGACCCAGTCACTCCACATGCGACCGTGGCCGTGCCCTTCTAGTTTTAGCCTGTTTTCGCTTTTCTCTACTGTGACTCTTTGATTCAGTCGTGTCATCAGGCAGGTCAGTCACAGAGTGTACCTTCTGCCCTGCCCCACCATTTTCCATTAGTGTAGAAGCGTCCGTCTAATCATTCTTTACGTCTCTCCATTTGTTCCCACAGTCCCCAGGGAAAAGCCTTTCGCTCTAAAGTGGAGTTGATTGCGTACTTCGAAAAGGTAGGCGACACCTCCCTGGACCCTAATGATTTTGACTTCACGGTAACTGGGAGAGGGAGCCCCTCCCGGCGAGAGCAGAAACCACCTAAGAAGCCCAAATCTCCCAAAGCTCCAGGAACTGGCAGAGGTCGGGGACGCCCCAAAGGGAGCGGCACTGCGAGACCCAAGGCAGCAGCATCAGAGGGTGTGCAGGTGAAAAGGGTTCTGGAGAAAAGTCCCGGGAAGCTGCTCGTCAAGATGCCTTTTCAAGCTTCACCTGGGAGCAAGGCCGAAGGGGGTGGGGCCACCACGTCAGCCCAGGTCATGGTTATTAAACGCCCTGGCAGGAAGCGAAAAGCCGAGGCTGACCCCCAGGCCATTCCCAAGAAGCGGGGCCGAAAGCCAGGCAGTGTGGTGGCAGCCGCTGCTGCCGAGGCCAAGAAAAAAGCAGTGAAGGAGTCTTCCATCCGGTCCGTGCAGGAGACCGTGCTCCCCATCAAGAAGCGCAAGACCCGGGAGACAGTCAGCATCGAGGTGAAGGAGGTGGTGAAGCCCCTGCTGGTGTCCACCCTCGGCGAGAAGAGTGGGAAGGGACTGAAGACGTGCAAGAGCCCCGGGCGGAAAAGCAAGGAGAGCAGCCCAAAGGGACGCAGCAGCAGCGCCTCCTCACCCCCCAAGAAGGAGCACCACCACCACCACCACCACTCAGAGCCCCCGAAGGCACCTGCACCGCTGCTTCCGCCCCCGCCCCCACCCCCACCTGAGCCCCAGAGCTCCGAGGACCCCGCCAGCCCCCCTGAGCCCCAGGACTTGAGCAGCGGCATCTGCAAGGAGGAGAAGATGGCTAGAGGAGGCTCACTGGAGAGCGACGGCTGTCCCAAGGAGCCAGCTAAGACTCAGCCCGCGGTTGCAACCGCCGCCACGGCCGCAGACAAGTACAAACACCGAGGGGAGGGAGAGCGCAAAGACATTGTCTCATCCTCCATGCCAAGGCCAAACAGAGAGGAGCCTGTGGACAGCCGGACGCCCGTCACCGAGAGAGTTAGCTGACTTTACGCAGAGCGGGTTGCAGAGCAAACCACCAAGAATAAAGGCAGCTGTTGTCTCTTCTCCTTATGGGTAGGGCTCTGACAAAGCTTCCCGATTAACTGAAATAAAAAATATTTTTTTTTCTTTCAGTAAACTTAGAGTTTCGTGGCTTCAGGGTGGGAGTAGTTGGAGCATTGGGATGTTTTTCTTACCGACAAGCACAGTCAGGTTGAAGACCTAACCAGGGCCAGAAGTAGCGTTGCACTTTTCTAAACTAGGCTCCTTCAACAAGGCTTGCTGCCGATACTACTGACCAGACAAGCTGTTGACCAGGCACCTCCCCTTCCGCCCAGACCTCCCCCCGCCCCCCTGTGGCCATTAGGGACTGAGTGCCATTGGTGCCCCAGTCTCTGCTCTCCTCTCCCTCCACCCTGCCCCATCCCCACCCTCCAGCTCCCCTGCCTTCCCCATGCCCGCCCACATTGGGACAAGGAGGTGTGAGGCAGGAGAGACAGTTGGATCCTTTAGAGAAAAAGACCGGAGATGGCCAGTGGCTACAGCCTATGTGATCTCACCCATGGTGGCACAAATCTGGCCCCACGCCAGCCCCAATCCAAAACCGACTAGGACATTTCACAGGACAGGGAAGTTGGCCCCAGTACTGCCACAGCTAGGAGGGAGTCAGGCCTTTGAGCTGCTGGGTGTAGACTGGCCTGAGCCAAGTGAAAGGAAAGCCCAGGGCCGTTCTCCAGTGGCTAGTGCGCATGCGCACGCAAGGGTGGGGGAGGGCAGGGCCATGGACGCAACAGCACCAGGTGCAGGCAGGCTGGCTCTGGGCTCCCGGGCTCCTGGGCTCCTCCGGGTGGTAGAGAGCAGTGGGGCCAGTGGAATTCCTAGTCGCTCAGAGCAGTGTGTGACTGGTAGGTGGAGGCAAGGTGGACAGGTTGGGGTGCCAGGGGGAAGGAGGGAAAAATGTTCTTCCAAAACTTTCCAATTCTACTCCTTTAGGGACAGCTTAGACCTATTTGCACTATTGAGTCTTCATGTTCCCACTTCAAAACAAACATGCTCTGAGAGCAAACTGGCTTGAATTGGTGACCTTTTGTCCCTCAAGCCACCAGACATGACGGTGTTTAGAACTACCTGGATCTGTATATACCTGCGCTTGTTTTAAAGTGGGCTCAGCACATAGGGTTCCCACGAAGCTCCGAAACTCTAAGTGTTTGCTGCAATTTTATAAGGACTTCCTGATTGGTTTCTCTTCTCTCCTTCCATTTCTGCCTTCTTTCATCCATCCTTTCATTTCTTCCCCTCCTCGTTCATCCCTTCGGTACCAGGCATCCACAGTTCCCAGCTTTACCTGAGCTGATGCTGGTCAGCGCAGGACCCCAGATCTCACCCTGCCCTTGGCCTTCCCACTGCCAGCTCTAGCCCTAGCCCCAGCCCCACCCCACTCTGAGCCCTGAGGAAGCCCTGGGTTCTGCTGAGTTTCTCTGCCCTGGCCTGGCCCTGGTGCCGTGGCTTCTCTGAAGGGCAAGAGAGCAGCAAGATCTTGCTCTCTTAGGGAACTTCCTTCCCTGGTCAAACCTCGGATTCCGGGCCTTCTCAGCCTTCTACTCGAGAGAAGCAGGCAGGAGAAGTTGGGCAGATTTGGATTTGGGAGCTGAGGGTCGCACAGAGGCCCCCCGTGGCCCGCTGTAGTCATCAAGTAGCCCAGCTGTGACCTTGGCCTCAGCCAGGCCCAGCTAGCACAGTGTGGTGCAACGAGGCAGTAGGTGGGAAGAAGTGCAGATGCCCCAGACCTGAGCTGGGACCCGCTGGCCCCTCTGCTCCTCCCTTAAGTGAACCCTGAGTTCTTCTCCGGTGGAAGGTGCCCAGCGTTGGCTTGCTGGGGGCCGGGCGGGGCCAGCGTAGTGCACACCTCCACCTCTGTGCCGGGGGTGGCGTGGGGGCCCCGAGGCTTGGGTTTGCTGGGGGTGTTCATTGATCAGTCTCCGCTTAGGACCCCATCTTTTCATTCTGTGTTCAGGAAGTCCTTATCTAGCTACATATCTTCATCATATTGGTATATCCTTTTCTGTGTTTACAGAGATGTCTCTTATATCTAAATCTGTCCAACTGAGAAGTACCTTATCAAAGTAGCAAATGAGACAGCAGTCTTATGCTTCCAGAAACACCCACAAGCACGTCCCATGCGAGCTGCTGCCATGAACTGTCAAGTACGTGTTGTCTCGTGTATTTCAGTTACTGTCCCCTGGCTTCCTTACTGCGGTGTAACCATGAAGGAGTGAAACACCCTAAAAACCGGCTAGCGCTCCCTTGCCAGTCTTTAGTGATCAGGAACCATAGTTGACAGTTCTAGTCAGTAGCTTGAGAAAAAAAAAAAAACCGCGTTCGTCTCTTCCAGAATGGTTAGAAGCAAGGGAGTTTGCCCCCATCCTGTTTGCAGAATCATAGTTGTCCTTTGTAGCATTTTTGTACCCATTTCCTTATGCTGCAAAAGCAAGTCTCACAACTAGACCCGCTCTGCTGTTGACCCTCTGGGCTTCACTTCTGACTCCTCCCCCAGGAAGGGAAGGGGGACCGGAGGAGGGGGCAAGTCCTTCAGGATCCCTCTTCCTTCAAGGACAAAAGGCTCCTGACCCCGAAGTGGCCTCGCACTCTAGGCACCCACAAAGGATGCCTGTCCACGCGAGTGCAGCATCCAGCCAGTTTGCCATGGAGACGCCATCCATTTGGGGTGGTTGGGTTTTTATGCATTACACGTAGTGCAGCGGAATGTGACTCCCGTGGCCTCTCCCATCAGCTCAGTACCATCTGGTGCTGCGAGGAGGTGTGCGGGACCCGCCATGCCCCCCTTTCACCCATGACCATTCAGGGGCTGACTGGGCATTGGTAGTTGAGAGCACAGCATCTCAAGTGTCATTTTCTTTTGGCCTGGCCTGACCTGCAGCCCCCCTCGCTCCCCAGCTGCTTCTCCTTACAGTTCCAAAGCTGCAGGCAACCCCTGAGGATCCTTAGGGTTTTCTCTCCCTCTCCCCTTTCTTCCACATTCCTCCTCTTCACCTAATAAAGGCATCACAAGTAAGTCACCATTAAGCAGGTCACCTTGGTGGTTGGTTTGCCACCCCGGCAGGTAGAGGCCGTGCCACTCCCATACCACCCCGGGCCCGGGTCAGGTTGACAGGAGGCTGGAGGGAAAGCCAGCCCATTGTGGCGGTGTGACCTTGATTTTGTGTGTGCTTGAACATCATGAAGATTGGGGGCATCTTATAGGGACTGTGAAGAATACAGAAACTAGCCGACAGCTTTCAGACACCAGTTTGTAGAGCTAAGTCACAGTCACTTTCAGTCTCCCCAACCCTCGTTCTAGTCGTTAGTTACTACCTCCTCTCCCGGCAAAATGCTGTATGCCCTTGAGCTCCTTCCACAATGCCCAGTCCAACTCTGCCCTGCCCTGCCCTGCCCTGCCCTGCCTGTTGGGGGCCTGCCCTAACCAGTGGAATTGCTGGCCTGGACACTGTAGTGAACCAGGGCACTGAGCCACAGCCAGGCTCTAAGACCGCTCCCTTCTGCTGCTGTATTCCCATTATCAGAAGGCACAGGCGACACCTAGAAATGCCCCGTTCCCCAGTCCGTCTGTGCCAAACTACCCAAGGACCTCAGCCCCCTCAACTCCCAGGAAGGTGAGAGCCATGGCGGTGGCCCAGGGACACTGGCCACAGCCGGCACCTGGCTCCTCCTCCTGAGACACCGTGCCAGCGCGGGCAACAATCTGTTCAGGGCCACCATTCCAGGCTGGAGGCCACAGGCGGCGGCACGAGGACCCAGGGCAGACCCAGGGCAGCCCCAAGTTGTCACCTGCTCCTCCGCACAGCGTTTTCATTGCTGTGGCAGGGATCATGAAAGAAGGTACTGGCCTGCAAGAGGCTGCCGTGTTTGGGAGGGAAAGGAGTTTCTTTAGCTGACAGGACCTCTGGATTTCAGTAGCTTTTAGTAAGCAGCAGAAGTGCAGGAGGGAGCCACGGTGTGAAGTGTGCCCCTTCCCGGAGCATTGGCACCTGGCTGGCTGGGCGGACGGAGCCAGGCAAGGTCCAGGTGCCGGTTCTTGGAGAAACCTTTTGTGCATCCTTTCCTAGTCAGTGTTGCTCTGAATTGTTTCCTAATGTGAGTTTCACACACAGATTTTAGGACTGATGGCCCAGACCTCAGGAAGCAAGCTGTGTTTAGAGCCCCGTGGGCGTTTGCCTAGCCAGTTCCTAGAAGTCCTGGCTCATGGTGTTGGGGGTAGGGGGGCAAGCATGGCAGCATCAACCGGCCTGTGGTAGAGCCCCTGCCCCTGTGCCCCTGCGGCCCCACCATGTCGTGTTCCTAATCTTACTCTGTTCTCTGTAAGGGCCCCGCCTTTGCTCTCTTCATCAGTAAACTCATCCACTCTGGAGGGGCTTGTTGAGTCTCCATTTTTGCGCCTTTCTCTTTTAGATAACTATCAGTCTTTAGAAAGGGCATAGTCTGTTATATATCGCTAGGATACTGCCTCCCCCAGGGTCTAAAGTTACATATTTATTAAAGGGGGGAAAAAAGTGAACACTGAAATCCGCTTTCAATAATTCAGAAAGAAACCTAGAAAACATTTGGCACAAAGTTGCATTTCAATGATTCTGAATGAACAAGAGCAAGCTTTTGCAAAAATGCTGATCTAAAAATATTTGGAGCTTGGCCTGACATGTTCGTGCTACAGGAAAAGGGGAAATCCAGCCTGAAGCTGCTGCATCCGAGACTCAGGGCCATCCTAGCATTGGAGAGCCCCCTGTCCCGTGGGGCTGCCTGCCTAGTCCCAAAGCTGTAGAAGCCCCGCACTTGGTGTGGGAAGCAGAGTGTCACCAGTGACTCCACAGGCCTGCGACATCCTCACCACCCAGCACCACCTCTTTCTTGTTCCTTTCTCATCTCGACAGGATCCAAGTGCTGAATTTTTTGGGGGGGCGAAGGGGAGTTCTAACTAGGGCCCAGGCAACCGGGAAGGTGAGGTTGCGGTCTCCCCTTTGGCCTCTGCCTGACCCGTGAGGACACCCCCCCCCCGCTCTGCTGTCCTTGGGGCCGAGGGTCTAGGTGAAGTGGTGTGCCCTTACGCACTCAGAGGTGAAGACTCCCTGAGGTGTGTGTCCCCCCTCGCCCCTCACCAGCGAGAGCCCCTGGGCCAGAGGGAGGGCAGGCACAAGAACAGGTACCGGGCAGAACCAAGACGCTCACAAAGGGAAGCCCGGCCTTTGAGTTTGGAGAGCATTAGGGAAACTTGCAGATTGCCTTTGCTCCCCTAGCCCCGCTTCTAGCTTACCTTTTCTCAGGTCCTCAGCAGCGAGAGACAATGAGATGAAAAAAGAGGTTGGGCTCCTGCTCACTGGTAGTCCCTCTCCCTTCAGTGTTTGTGTGTCCAGTGACAAAGGTGTTCTTCCTGGTGACCCTGATTATATCCAGTATCTTATACACTATACGCATAGGCCTGCTTGGTCTCCTCTATCCTGGGCGTTTGTTTTGCTTTTTAGCTTTGCTTTTAGTTTTTCTGTCCCTTTTATTTAATGCACCGACTAGACACACAGAGCAGTTGAATTTTTATATATATATCTGTATATTGCACAATTATACACTCATTTTGCTTGTGGCTACACACACACAAACACACACACAGACCTGTTAAAATTATACCTGTTGCTTAATTACAATATTTCTGATAACCATAGCATAGGACAAGGGAAAAAAAAAAACAACGAAAAACAAAAAAACACACAAAAAAACAACAAAAAACGATAAAAAAAAAACTACAAATCTGTCTGCTGGTCACTTCTTCTGTCCAAGCAGATCCGTGGGCTTTCCTCGCTTCTTTCAAGGGCTTCCCAGTGCCCAGCATAGGAGGCTCCAGGCAGCGTCCGGGTTCTCGCACTGTTTCTCCCATGCTCGTGAGAGAGGTCCCAGGATGCTGGTGCAGGACAGTTCACCTCGGCGGTGGGTGTAAGCGCTTCCCCGCCCTGGCAAAGTAGTTGGAATGTAGTTGATACCACCTGGCCCCCTGCCACCTCTGGGTGGGGCAGCTGGAGTCCACGGGGGAGGGAATGGCCTGACCCCCCCACCCCCAGCCCTCCCAGTGACCCAGTCAGAGTGGTCGTGTATGGAGAGTCAGCTCAGCAGGCCTCCACCCCCCCAGTAGGGCTTCCACTTTGCTGAGGCTGGAGGGCAGATGGGAGGCCTGTCATCACTGAATGGATGAGCTGCACCAGGTAGACACCAGGGATCCCACAACCACATACAGGAGCCCACTGGGGCCCCTCTAGGAGGTAGCAAAGACTCCAGAAACGTCCCTGTCTCTTCTTCCCCGTCCTACGAGTAACTGCATTTGCTTTTGTAATTCCTAATGAGCAATATGTGCTAGAGAGTTCAGCCGTGACAGTTCTTTTTGATTGTTTTTTTTTAAGTAATTAAAAAACACCAAAAAAAAAAGACAAAAAAAAACAAAAACAAAACGAACCAACAACAACCCAGAAACTTGTTCTTCCAAAGCAGAGAGCATTATAATCACCAGGGCCAAAAGCTTCCCTCCCTGCATCATTACTTCTTCTGAGGCCTGAACCAAAAGAGAAACACTCCTAAGCCCTTTGGGTGGCCATGCTACCCCGTGTGCCCCTCGGAGGACCTGGGCTGGGGCAGCCTCTGGGCCCAGTCTGGGGTCCGCTCCAGCCTGCGCTCAGTATTAGCAGTGGGTCACGACACCCTTGCCCACCCGGCCTGGGATGGGGGCAGAGGAGGCGAGGAGGCCGTTGCTGCTGCTGTTTGCCACTGACAGGTGGGCGTCCACGTGTGTCCACGTGCGCGCTTTCTGAGCGAAATCGGAAATCGGCGCCCAACTTAGCCTCACGCAGTGACCTCTCGCCCACCGGGCCGGAGCAGGGCCCGCCCAGCTGGGGGTTTCTGGGGAGCTGGACGGTGGAGTGCGAGAGGCTTGCAGAACTTGAAGCCTACTCCTTCCCTTGCTACCAAGGCCTCCTTTTCCGTTTGATCTGTCACTGCTTCAATCAATAACGGCTGCTCCAGAGTCCGTAGTTGATGAACCTATGACCAAATATCACCAGGACTGTTACTCAGTGTGTGCCGAGCCCTCTCCTCGCGCTGGGCTCCCGTGTACCCGGACACTAATGTGTGCTGTTTGCTCTCCCCCCCCTTCTCCCTCAGCCCTCCATCGTTTCTTCTGGGGTTTTCTGTTTGGGTTGGGTTTGGTTTTTATTTCTCCTTTTGTGTTCCAAACATGAGGTTCTCTCTACTGGTCCTCTTAACTGTGGTGTTGAGGCTTGTATCTGTGTAACTTTGGTGGGTGAAAGGGAACTTGCTAAGTAAGTCTCTTCTGTGTTCGAACTGAAGTCTGTATTGTAACCATGTTTAAAGTAATTGTTCCAGAGACAAATGCTTCTAGACACCTTTTCTTTACAAACAAAAGGATTTGGAGGGAGGAGCTGGTGAGGAGGTGAGAGGGGCTGTCCTTTCTCCCCACACCAGCCAGAAGCCACCTGAAGAAGTTAAGCCTAAGCCGATGGACCAAACAGCCGATGTGTTGCCATTTTCAAAGTCAGAGCAAAACCAGGTTTTGTTCCAGCCAGTGGATTCTGTTGCCTTTTTTCCCCCCTGAGATTAGTAGCACCATCATTATGTTTAAGGACAGACAGGGTTGATGTTCCTTGAAGGGAGACAGGAGGGGTGTGACGGAGCTGACCTTGCCTCAGTGGGAGGAGGGTAGGGCAGGCCTGAGGAGCAGAGCCCAGAGTAAGGGTGGTCACCTCCCTGGAGCCCTGCGCTGTGGCCACAGGTCCGGTGTGTGCGGACGGGGCCGCCTGGGCAGTTCTTCCTGGACTGGTCAGGTGGTGGGCATTACTGTTCAGGACACCCCCCATCACATTCCACCCAGTCCCAGGGTATACAACACTAACGTGACCTCTAGATTCTTCACCGTCCTGGGTGATGCGACGGTGGGGGGGGGTGCACTCTCTTCGCTGTCATCTGATGCCCAGCAAAATTTGGGCACGAGAAATCCCACTTCCCTTCCCCTGGCAAAACTAGATCCTTCTGAGAAAAGCCATTCCCCCCACCAGACATTGTTTTGGGCTCACAGAACAGGGACAGATGTGTGCTCCCTTAGCACCCAGCCCCCCCACAAAGGCGAAGACAATGCTGACTGTCATGACTATTTGCACGTGGGTTTAGTATCAGGAAAAACGAGCCAGGGTGGCGTCCCCCTCCTGAGTCACAGTGACAGCGGCCACCCTAGACAGAGCAGCCCCAGCGCAGAAGCCCGGCGAGGGTGGGACAGGGAGCAGCCCAGGACAGACCTGGCTAGAGATGTCTCCAAAGCCCTCCATCACATTCACCTTCAGTTTTTGTGTTTTGGGACAATTACTTTAGAAAATAAGTAGGTCGTTTTAAAAACAAAAAATATTGATTGCTTTTTTGTAGTGTTCAAAAAAAGGTTCTTTGTGTATAGCCAAATGACTGAAAGCACTGATATATTTAAAAACAAAAGGCAATTTATTAAGGAAATTTGTACCATTTCAGTAAACCTGTCTGAATGTACCTGTATACGTTTCAGAAACACCCCCCACTGAATCCCTGTAACCTATTTATTATATAAAGAGTTTGCCTTATAAATTTACATAAAAATGTCCGTTTGTGTCTTTTGTTGTAAAATCAAGTGATTTTTTCATAAGGTTCTTTTACTATTTGAAAAGATGGGCAGCACGCAGTTTTATTTTATTTTTGTAAGTTTTTTAATACGTGTGAAAGCAAAGAATACTCAGCATGCCTTTCTAAGTGACGCGTTTGCACCTTTTGTTGGGAAGTACTGTATCCTGTGCTGTTAGCATTCTCGATAAATCTCTCTGTGAAAGTGACTCAAGGTCTGGGCTTTCATTATCAGACAGCTCACAGGACAGCATGCTGCTGTGTTTCCTGATTCCGGCCGGCTGTCCCTGAACGCAAATAATCAGCCGCTTTCAGGGCTGCCTTGGGAGGAAAGACCAGCCTGCTCCATGTAGGGCCTCCCCTTGGGTTCCAAGGCTACACTGCGTAGGCGCGCTGCCCCAGCGTGTGATGGGAAGCTCTGGGGTGGCAGGCTGGAAAGGACCCGGCACGGGCTGGCTGTGCCGCAGGCCCAGAGGCAGCGGGCTGCAGGCATTCTGCCCAGCCGCACAAACCCCCCTGCCCCCAAGGGCCATGGCGGGCGCCTCCTCTGTCCAGGTGATTTTGGAAACAACCAGCCATCCCTGAGCTCTGGCTCCTGGGCCTGTAGCCGGAGACCTTCTCGGGGCCTCTGCTGACCTGACCCCTTGCCCAAAGGGGGCGCTGGCATCACCGTGGAGTTTGCAGACCTTTTGCAAACTTGGCCCTCAGGAGCTCCTTGCCCCACCACAGCTGTTCGCAGCAGGCTGTTGCTGGGCTGGAGGGAACGAATGCTCAGAGTCCGGCTTCACATGCAAATAATTGTGGGTACAGCTGCCAGAAGGTGCACCGAACGTCCTGGCCTTGAAGGTTAAAACAACGGGTTGAAATTCGACCTGTGTATATTGAGCATGTCTGGTGGGCCAGGCCTGTCCAGGGAGCCGTTGTCTAGCAGTGAGTAAGGAGGACACAGTTGCGGTTCCCTTAGAGCTGAGTGTGCGCGTACAGGATAACTTCACATACTGGAGTTGGTAGTGTTTGTAAAGGCTGTGCCCATGAGAAGCCACTGGGGCACAGGGTGTGACTGGCAATGGCTCTGGCTTCTGGGGAGAGAGAGGCTCCCATGGAGGCCCATCTTGGGAGGACAGCCTTCCTGAAGGGGGGCGGGTGGTGAGGGAAGGAGACCTGTTGCCATGGAAGCACTCATCCAGCTGGAGAAACAGAAGAGGAAGACCCTGGGCGCCTGGGTGGCTCAGTGGGTTAAAGCCTCTGCCTTCGGCTCAGGTCAGGATCCCAGGGTCCTGAGATCAAGGCCCACATCGGGCTCTCTGCTCGGCGGGGAGCCTGCTTCTTCCACTTGTGATCTCTCTCCCTGTCAAGTAAATAAGTAAAACCTTTAAAAAAAAGAAAAGAGGAAGACCCTCTTGCTGCTTGCTGGGGTCTTCCCCCATCTAGTGGGGGAGGCAAACAAGTGCAGACCCTCAAAGGGGACAGACCCCAGAGGCCAGGCACAGCAGAGGCTGCAGGCAGCTGTGCCCAGGGGGCCCTAGGGTCCTCAGGGTAGGAGGGAGTCGTGGAAGCAGTGGGCCTGGGGGAAGAAATGGGCCCCAGAGGTGTTTAGGGAAACGACCAGAAAATAGGGGGGGCTGCTGGAGTGGAGGAGTGCCAGAGAAGTCAAAGAAAGCGGTGGCTGCGGAGCGCTGTGGGGATGGGCAAGAGGGCCTAAGGCGGTGAAGACATCAGACAGGCTAGGAACCGAGCCGGTGGGTGCCGGGGAGAGGCTGGACCCCACCATCCTCACCGGTGAGAGTGCCAAGTGAGCCAGAAGCATGGCAACAAGAGGGAGGAAGCAGAGCAGAAGCTGAAGGCCTGTTTTTAACACGTTTTATGAGCTAGCGGGAAGAAGCCACCAAAGCAGCAGAAGTTGCCAACACTGCAAAGTGCAAACGATTGCTGGAGCAGTTTCCTGGAGTGGAAAAGATGGGATAGAGGGGCGGAGGAGGCGAGCAACAGCCCTCTGCGCTGGGGCAGGTCGCCGCAGAAGCTTCCAGACCGTTCTCCCCACACCCAGCCTCAGGGCCAAATGACAGGACGCAGCGGGGATCCTGTGTGTGACCCACGTCTGACCCTGCCCGGCGCGGGATCGCTGACGAGTCTCCGCTGCGTCCAGAATGAAGCCCGAAAGTTCGTAAGGGGACCTCCCAGGGCCGCTCACGAGGCCCGGCTCGAGCCACTTCGAAGCGCGCGCCTCCATCCCTCAAAGCCCCGCTCAAGCGGCCCCTCCTCCGAGAAGCCCGCCTCGCCGCCAAACCGACCCAGGGGCGCGGCCTCCGCGGGCAGACGCCGCGCGGGGCGCCGCCGTGTGGCCCGAGGGTGGCGGTGGCGGTGGCGGCGGCGGCGGCGGCGGCGGCGGCGGCGGGCAAGATGGCGGCGGGTCCCGAGCCCGCCCCTTCCGCCTCGCCGCGCGCCGCACGAGGCCGCCTTAAAGGGGAAGTGAGTCAGTGGCCGCGGACCCGGCCGGCCGAGGCCCGCGCCCGCCGCGGCCTGCACAGGCCCCAGGAGGCCCCAAGAGGCCCTGGCCCGGCGGCGGCGGCGGCCATGGCCGGTGGGCCGGGCCCGGGGGACCCCGCGGCCCCCGGCGCCCAGCACTTCTTGTACGAGGTGCCGCCCTGGGTCATGTGCCGCTTCTACAAAGTGATGGACGCCCTGGAGCCCGCCGATTGGTGCCAGTTCGGTGGGTGGCGGCGGGCGGGGGCACGCTGGGGCGGGGGTGGCGCGCGGACCCCGGAGGCCCGGACCTGACGCCTCCCGCCCCGCAGCCGCCCTGATCGTGCGCGACCAGACCGAGCTGCGGCTGTGCGAGCGCTCCGGACAGCGCACGGCCAGCGTCCTGTGG
>PITA01004080.1:118045-129043 GCA_004023965.1 Spilogale gracilis
GCCCCCCCCCCCCCCCCCCCCGTCTCCTCCCGCAGGTGTATGAGAGTCTGGAGAAGCTGCAGGTGGCCGTGGCCAGACCCGCCCCCGAGCCCGATGCTGCCCGCCGCGGCCCCTCTTCCCCACAGGAGAACTCCTACGTTTCCATCCCTGGCAGTGCCCTGCGTGCGGCCAGCCCCCCGGAGCCCGCCGCACTGCCCTCGGGAGCACCAGCCCAGGCTCCGGAGCGGCTCCAGAAGGGCCCCAACCAGCCCGAGGAGAGTGACGAGAGCGTGTCCGTCCTGTGTGCCACCCTGCACTCCTGGCGCCTGAGCCCCAGCCACCCCCCAGGCCGCCCCGGGCAAGGGGCCACCGAGAGGGCCGCAGCACCCCTGGGGCGGGCCAGCTGTACTCAACGGGATGCCACCCAAGAGT
Source organism: Spilogale gracilis (assembly GCA_004023965.1). Classification (NCBI taxonomy): domain Eukaryota; kingdom Metazoa; phylum Chordata; class Mammalia; order Carnivora; family Mephitidae; genus Spilogale; species Spilogale gracilis. Next base: position 118,457 of record PITA01004080.1, read on the forward strand.
CGAACTGGGGCCGTGGCCCAGGGCCCCAGCGGACAGTTGTGGAAGGTAACTGGGGACAGGTGCCTGGGAGAGGGCCCTAGGGCCTCATATTCCCCGCCCCCAGCCTTCCAGGAGGAGAGAACCGGGGGCCTGCTCTAAATCTCACTCTCTCCTTAGCAGGCTCCGGGCCCGGACCTTCAGGTGGGTGACCGGAGGCCAGGAGCTCACTTCCTGAAAGCCGGGAACAAGGAAGGCTTTGTTCAGGACCGAGTTCCTGGCCAAGCCGGGAGCCGGGACCACAGTGTGGCCCCTTCCAGGCCTTTCCTTCAGAGACAGTGCGGAGAACTTCTGTCCCAAAGGGGCAGCGAGCAGAGCTAGGGGCTGGGAGGACCCACGAGGCCAGCAGCGTCACTGAGGAGCTCCCGGGGAGCGCGGCTCCCGCAGCTGAGACCGTGCTGTTTCCGCCCCAGGATCCCTGCGGAGCGGCTTGGTGGCCTCGCAGCCGCCGCGGATTGTCATTAACCCGGCCCGGCAGAAGATGGCGCAGAAGCTGGCCTTGTATGAGGACGGGGTCCTGGACAGCCTGCAGCTGCTGTCCTCGAGCTCCCTCCCAGGTACCCCGTGGGGCTGGAGGCTGGGGGGCAAGGCCCCTGCGCCCCGAGGGCGTGGGACAGCCGGAAGGCAGGCAGGCCGGCCCTCCCGACCAACGCCTCCCCAGGGCAGCTGTGTGTTCTGGACAGCCCCTCTTGACAGCAACGCTTTCCCTTAGCCTGGGGGTGCCCCCACCCCTCCCCCGGTCGCTTCCAGAACACTGAAGCCCTTTGAAGAAGTGGTGCCTAAGAACAGAAACCCCTAATCGCAGACCATGCCCCGGAGCTGAGAGCAAGGCACGGCCCTGCCCCTGAGCCAGGCCTTCTGGCAGCTGGGGCCTCGCCCCCATTTATTAACTCTTCCTTCTGCAGGCTTAGGTGTGGAACCCCAAGACAGGCAGGGGCCGGAAGAAAGTGATGAATTTCAGAGCTGATCTGTTCACCTGGCCGATTCCCCACACCTGGAAGTCAAAGTTCTCATAGTCAGAAGTTCTCGTGGCTCTGGAATCCTCAGCAGCCCGTGGGCGGTGGGGGGGTGGGGGCCTCCTCCTCACGGGCGAAGAGCAGGTGGTGGCCCCAGGGGTGTGGGCACAGGCCGGGCTCCGAGCCACCCCGGCCAGCTGCTAGAAGCCGTTCTCATCGGAGGGGTACAGGGGCACGGGAAGGGGGGAGAGAGGGCAGGGTGGGGGGTCCGGTCCAGTATAGCGTGGAGCAGGGAGCTGGTTCCCCTAAGAGCTGGGCAGGGCGGCCCTTAGCCCTTCTCTCTGGACTTGGCTGAAGCTGCCAGGGAAAGGGGGCTGCTCTGTAGAACAGCCTCTGAGACCTGGGGCCCTCCCCGCCTCTCGTCACAGGAAAGTAAGGTGTGCCCGTTCTGGGGGACACTTTTCATCGGGCCCGTGTCTGCAGGCTGCAGTGGGGACCCGGGAGCGAAGCCTAACATGATGGCCTGCTGGCCAGGCCCTCCCTACCGGGGCACCCACGGACTGGTGCCAAGCCACACGAGGCCCCAGGGGCCGCCAGCTCGCTGTTGCTCAGGCCCAGGCACCGATGGTGCAAGAGGGGCCACGACCCCAGGTTGGGCTGGGCCCCAGCCTCTTGGTACCCACGCAGCGAGGAGCCCCAGGAAGGTGGGGAGTTGGAGGCGAGGCGAGAGGGAGGAAGAAGAAGATTTGGAAAAGCAGGTCAGGCTCACGATGACGCATCTGCAATCATGAGTCACACTACATGCCCCAAGGAGGAATAAAAGCTTACGTGTCCATCTCTGGCTGTCCTCGCAGAGTTTGTTGCCCTGAAAGGCTCGAGTCTTTCTGATGCTTTTTATCTCGGGGTTCCTGGCTCGCCAACCCCAGTATCAGACCTTCTCCCCTGCCCCCCACTCAATGAATCCTCTGGAGGCCCTTGTTTCCATTTCCATGGATTCTTTTTTTTTTTTTTAAGATTTTATTTATTCATTAAACAGAGAGAAACAGAGCCAGAGAGGGAACACAAGCAGGGGAACTGAGAGAGGGAGAAGCAGGACCCCACCGAGCAGGAATCCTGATGTGGGACTTGATCCCGGGTCTCCGGGATCATGACCTGAGCCGAAGGCAGTTGCTTAGCCAACTGAGCCACCCAGGCGCCCCATTTCCATGGATTCTTTTATGGGTTTTGATGCTCTTGTAGATGATATCTTTATTTCATTTTCTTTCTTTTGGGGTGGGGGAGCAGCAGGAGAGGAAGAGAGAGCATCTCAAGCAGGCTGCATGCCCAGCGCATGAGCCCGACTAGAGGCTCGATCTCCCAACCCTGAGATCGTGACCTGAGGCAAAATCAAGGGTCCAACACTTGACTGACTGAGCCACCCAGGTGCACCTTTATTTCATTTTCTAACTGATCATTGATAGTTTCTGGAAATGCAGTTGAGCTTTTGAAACTTTATTTTTTTATTTATCTTTAAAGACTTTACCCATTTCAGAGGGGGAGAGAGCCTGAGCAAGGGGAGGGGCAGAGGGAGGGTGAGAAGCGGACTCCCACCAAGCAGGCTTAATCCCCGGACCTCGGGATCATGACCCGAGCCGAAGGCAAATGCTTAACCAACTGAGCCATCCACGCGCTCCCACAATTGAGATTTTCTTAATGGTTTTGCCTTATGTAGGTTTGCTTAAATTCATTTATTAGCTCTAGTAGGTTTTTGTTTTGTTTCATCTTTTGGAGCCAAAATCAAGGAATGGGCCAAACTCAAGTCATTTTGGGGGGTAAACGTCTTGGAATAGTCTCTGTACAAGAATCATTTCTTCCAGAAAGTTAGTTATCACTTCTTTTCCCATCTGTGTGCCTTTCCATTCTTTTTCTTGCGTTACTGCACCTGTTAGGGCCTCAATTCAGTGTCGTGTAGAAGTGGTGAAAACGGACATCCCTGCCTTATTCTCAAATCTGGGTGCAAAATGTTGGCTTTCGTTCCTTCACCATTGCTAATATCGCTTGGGAATTTCTGCCTCTGTGTTCCTGAGGGATATGGAGTTGTGTGTGCTCGCTGTTAGCTTTGGTATTTGATGGATTCAGCAGGGAAGCCGTCTCCACCCAGAGTTTTCCTCGTGGGAAGGTTACAAGTTCAATTCCTTAAGGGATGCCTGGCTGGCTCAGTTGGTAGGGTATGCAACTGTTGATCTTGGCTGTAAGCTTGAGCCCCTTGTTGCGTGTCGAGATTACATAAAAATAAAATTTATTATTAAATTCCTTCAGATTCTGGGCCATTGGGATTTTGTTTCTTCCCATATCTGTTCAGTAATTTGTGTCTTTCAAGGAATTTGCTTGTCGTATCTAAGTTTACGTGAAGTTCATAATAGCCCTTCATCCACCCTTTGTAGGACCTGTACCGAAGTCCCCTCGCATTCCTTGTTCTGGTATTTTGCATCTTTCCTTTTTTTCTCAATCAGCCTACATAGAAGCTTGCCATTATTTTTTTGGTCATTCTAAAGAACCAAGTTTTGGTCTCATTGATTTTTCTCCATCGTTTATGCATCTTCTATTGATGATTTTCCCTCTTTTATCATTTCCTTTCTTGTACCTATTTTGGAGTAATAAAACTTACGTGGGGCTTAATTTGCTCATCCTTTCCAGCTTCTCAAAGTGTAACCTTACACCGTTTTCTCAGGGCACCTGGCAGGTTCGGTCAGTGGAATGTGACTGAAAATTCAAAAATAAATAAATAAATATCCCTCTTTTTTTAAGATTTAATTTGTTTATTTGACCGAGACACAGCAAGAGAGGGAACACAAGCAGGAGGAGTGACAGAGGGAGAAGCAGGCTTCCTGCGGAGGGGGGGCCGGAGGAGGGGTCCACGCAGGGCTTGGGAGCCCGGGGTCATGACCCGGGCAGAAGGCAGCCGCCCAACGACTGAGCCCCACACCCCCACCCCCACCACTGGCGCACCACACCTTTTTCTAACATAAGCATTTAAAGCTATAAATTCTCTTTGAGAACATCTTTAGCTGCTTTCTGTGCATTTGGATATGTTCTGTTTTCATTATCATAGAGTTCATAACGTTTTCTAATTTCCCTTGGAATTCCTTCTATAACCAATGACTTCCTCGGAAGTGGATTTAATTTCCAAGGATGTGGGGATTTTTGCCTATAACTTTTTGCTAGGCGTTTTAAATTACATTGTAGAACCGAGAATTTACTCTGTCCGATTTTGTTTGTTTTGAAATTATGGAGACTTGTTTCACGGCTTAGCTGAATATCCCGGGTTTATTTGAAGAGAGCATGTATTCTGCAGTTGGGTGGTGTGTCCTATAAACGTTGGTGACTCACGGTGGCTGGTGGTGCAGTCCAGACCTCCGGGGCCCTTCCCGGCCTTCCCTGGGCCGGTGCTCTCTGGTGGCCTCAGAGGAAGGTATCACCGTCTCCCAAGTGTAATCGCGGATTTGTCTTTTCTCCTTTTGGTTTGGTCAGATTTTGCCACATCTCATTTGAAGCTCCCGTTGGGGGCCTGCACACTTGCGAGTGTTATATGTTCTTTTTGTTTGAAAGATTTTATTGATTTGAGAGAGAGGGAGCGAGAGCACAAGCAGGGGGAGGGGCAGAGGGACAAGCAGACTTCCCCTTGGGGTGGGGCAGCCCCACGCGGGGCTTGATCCCAGGACCCCAAGATCATGACCCAAGCTGAAGTCAGACACTTCACCGACTGAGCCCCCAGGCGTCCCAGACTGCTGCCTGTTCGTGACCAATTGACCCTTTTATTATCAGGAAATGTCCCCCTTTATTGCTAGTCCTGTTCTTCTTTTGATATTGGCTTTGGCTGGTGGGTGTAGCCACTCCCACTTCCTTGTGCTCAATTGATTGCTGATGTCACTTTGTTCTGTTCTGCGTCTTTCTTTGTTAACCAGTCGGGTAATCTCTGCCTTTTCATTGGTCTGTTTCATTTTCATTTTCATTTCTTGTTTCACTGCTGTTTGTTTTCTGTTTGTTCCTTCCTCCTCCATTCCTGACTTCTTCTGGATTAAAGAACTGTTTCTGGCCTTGTTTTATTATTTTTTCCTCCACTGTTGGCTCATTAGCTCCAATCATGGAGACCGCAGGTTCTACTCAGAAGACCCTTCGGGCACCATGACCTTGAGGCTAAAGTCCAGGCTGCTCGCTGCGGTCCCTGCTTCTGGCTTCCTTCTGATCACTGCCTGTTGTTTGCAGTCTTCTAATCGTTTACAACCAAAAGGCTGTTCTGGTATTTGTCACCCCAGCATGGCCAGAATCACAAGTTTCTCCTCTCTTCTGAGGAGTTCTTCACCCCTAAGCTCACCCCTCCTCCCTCGTGCGTCATCAGATGTCATCCCAGTAGCGTCCGTTCTTGACCCAGTGCCTCTCTTCGATCACAATCCTGATTCTTTGTTCCTCTTTAAACAGTTTATTTGATTCTATTTTATTTTTTGTAGGGAGAGCAGGGGAAGGGGTAGAGGAAGAGGGAGAAAGAGAATCTCGAGAAGGCTCCATACCCAGCACGATGCCCAACATGGGGTCTCAATCTCACCACCTGAGCCACAAACATGAGTCAGATACTGAGGGTCCCGAGGTGGCTCAGTCAGTTAAGTCTCTGTCTTTGGCTCAGGTTGTGATCTTGGGGTCCTGGTGTCAAGCCCTGTGTTGGGTTCCGCACTCAGCAGGGAGTCTGCTTGTTCTTCTGCCCCCCCCCCACCCCATGCTCTCTTTCCCTCTTCTCTCTCATTGTGTCTCAAAGCAAGAAGTAAAAAAAATTTTTAAGTCAAATGCTTAAGTGACTGAGGCATCCAAGTGCCCCTGGTCCTCTTTGTAGCCCAACTTCTCAAAATTGGTATTTCCTTACTTCTCTCCATTGCCTCTTCACTTCCTTTTTTTAAAAAGATCGATCGATCGATTGGTTGGTTGGTTGGTTGATGAGAAAGAGAGAGAGAGAGCACGAATGGAGGGGAGAGTCAGAGGGAGAGGGAGAAGCAGGCCCCATGCTCAGGGGGCTCCATCCCAGGACCCTGGGATCATGACCTGAGGGGAAAGCAGACGCTTCACCCACTGAGCCCCCCAGGCGCCCTTCTTGGACACCACTGATCGTGTCGCCCAACCCGGTGGCTCCCTTCTGATGTGATCTGGGCCCCTGTGCCAACCTCGCTCAGCCCCAGATGATGTGTGTGGCCGCGTGCTCTGCCCTGCGCCCCCATCCGTACTTCCAGCTGTCCAGTGGACACGTCCTCTCCCGTGTCTCACAGACGTCGCAAGCGTCGATGAGAGCATGGGGCTCTGGATGCCCAGTCCCCACCCACCTTCCGCCCAGCTGTCCAAGCTGGGTCCTCAGAAGTCAGGCTTTTTTTCTTTTACATGTTATTTATTTATCTGACAGAGAGAGAGATCACAAGTAGGCAGAGAGGCAGACACAGAGAGAGAGGAGGAAGCAGGCTCCCCGCTGAGCAGAGAGCCCGATGCGGGCCTCCATCCCAGGACCCTGGGATCAGGACCTGAGCCGAAGGCAGAGGCTTAACCCACTGAGCCCCCCAGGCGCCCAGAAGCCAGGCTTTTTTAACTGACTTCATCAAGGAGGTACTAAAAGCAGAGAACCACAGCACCAAGAGGCAGGTGCAGCTTCCACGCTGATGGGTCTGCCCTGAAGCACCCCAAAATTTAGGGACTGACACGAACCTGCGGCTCAGGCAGGCCTCAGACGGGACGCTCATCGGGCCCACTTGGTGGCAGCTGGAGTGCTCTGAGAACGGGAGCCTGAACCATCTGGAGGCCCGGGCACGCGGTTGTCCCCAAGGACCCTGCTGGGGTGCAGACCCCCGAACGTGGCCCACGTGGCTTCTAAGGCCGAGTGTCCTGCGACAGCCCCCCTGGGCGGCGGGGGAGGGAGGCGATGTCTCCCTCCAGCTGCTAAGGGCGGGCCGCGCTCCGGGGCAAAGGAGTCACAGCCCGACGCTGGGGGGAGCAGTGCCAAAGAGCTCACAGGCGCACTTCAAACCAGTACAGAGGCACTTCTGTTGTTCCAGAAAGATCCCTCACACAAAGGAGCTGCACACAGAGAGTGGAACTGCGGCCACTGCTTGGCGCTCTCGCGGGCCGTCCCCCGACGCGCACGCAACCCTCGACGGGCATCGGGCGCCGTTCCGTTTGGGGCCGGCACACACAAGGTGCCGACTCCGGGAAGCGCGCCCTCCTCTCTCTCGTCTCACTGGGTGGGCTTCACGATGCTGAACCTCAGTCCGTTTGCTTCTTGGCCTGCGGGTGTGAGAGCTGCATCCAGGTCGTTCGCACACCGTGCGCTCAGGCTGTCGTTCTCGTTCCCAGGTGGCACTTCCATGAGTGGGCAGGACGGACGTCTCGGATGACATGTGTACCTTAAATGGCTTCCGTCACTCCAGAGTTTACCTTTTCACTCTCCTGATGCTGTCTGTTCTCTGCCACAGAGCCTTTCGCCTACCCCAAGCTCGTGAAGGTAGTCTCCTTTGACTTCCAGACGCTTCATTGCTTCACCTTTCATACTGAGGTCGATGCTACATCTCAGACTGGTTTTGGGTTTTTGTGGTAGGTGGACATCAAGAGGTCCTTTTCGACCCCAGGAGGACATCCCCTTTATCCCACACCAGGTGCTAAAAAGGCTCTCTTTCCCCATGGAACGGAAGTGGGGACTCCGTATCCTTCTAGCCTCGGTCCCCCTGCACCGCCATATCGATCAGTCCCCGCACCCACAGCATGCTAGCTTTATTTATTTATTTGTCAGAGAGAGAGCGTGAGCACAAGCAAGGGGAGCGGCAGGCAGAGGCAGAGGGAGAAGCAGGCTTCCCGCCGAGCAGGAAGCCTGATGCAGGCCTTGATCCCAGGACCCTGACATCATGGCCTGAGCTGAAGGCAGATGGTTCACCCAGGCATCCCTCCCTTCTCGTTTTCCCCCCTTGCCTTTGACACCACTCTTTTCATACATGTTAAATCCCCAAAGGCATTGCTGCTGTTATTTAAACAGTCCAGTTTTACTTACATTTACTCACATGTTCCCTTTCTAGTGCTCTCCGTGCCTTGCCTCTTCCCTTCCCCCCCCCCGTCTCAAATTACCTCATTTCTTGGCAGAAAATTGGGTCAAGGAAAAGAGAGGGTACCGTCACTATAGGAGACATTAATGAATGTTCTGATCTTGACTGCTCCTATAAACATTACCAAAGACTCTCCATGGGTCCCACAACATAGACATGAGTCTATTTCAAAGTAACGCAGTACAGAACAAATATGCTGTCCGGGAAATGTACGTCTCCTTCATGTGTTTATGGAGAGGACTGGGGCCAATATGCTAGGGTGCTGAAGAGCTTTTTTTTTTTTTTTTTTGAATAGCTTTCTTAAGATATAATTCACTACCACCACCAGCAGCCGTGAATAAGAGTTCCGGTTTTTCCATTTTCTTGTCAACACTTGGTACTATCCATCCGTCCGATGGCAGCCATTGTTGTACGTGAGAAAAGTACCATCTTAACTGCACTTTCAATTTCCACACCCCTAGTGACTGACTGATAATGTTGAGCCTCTTTTCATGTGTAGGATCATTTCCCTTGGCTTAAAGAACTAGCTGCTATATTTCTTACAGTACAGGCAAGCTAGCTTCAAGTGGCCCGGAACTTTGCCAGAAATGTATTTATTTTGCCACTTTCTTTCTTTCTTTCTTTCTTTTTTTTTTTTTTTTTGAAGATTGTATTTATTTATTTATTTGACAGAGAGAGAGATCACAAGCAGGCAGAGAGGCAGGCAGAGAAAGAGGAGGAAGCAGGCTCCCTGCTGAGCAGAGAGCCCGATGGGAGCCTCGATCCCAGGACCTCAAGATCATGACCTGAGCTGAAGGCACAGGCTTTAACCCACTGAGCCACCCAGGCGCCCCACCTTCTTCTTTCTTCTTTCTTTTTTTCTTTTTCTTCTCCTTCTCTTTTCTTCTTTCTTCTTCTTTTGTCTTTATTTTTAAAGGTTACCCTTCTGGGTATAGACCTCCATGTTGGCCATCTTTCTCTTTCAATCCCTACAGGCACTGTCCCATCACCTTTTGGTCTTTCTGTTGGATAGTCACCAGTCGGTCTTCACAGGGCCTTTACGGGCCGCTTTAAATAGTCCTTTTCTGTCTGGGATTTTCAGCAGTTTAACTGTGATGGGCCAGGTTGTGCTTTTCTTTGTATCTATGTTGTTTAATGTTTGTCATTTTGTGACCCCCTTGAATGTGGGGTTTTGGACAGTTCTCGGCCATTATCTCTTCAAGTATTGCTTCTGTCCTTATCTCGAGTCAGGGCTCTGTTGCTTGTTCGCCAAAATGTACCTTTTGTCCAGCTTTTAGAGCTGTTTTCTGTACGGCTTAGTCTCTCATGGCCGGAACCAGAAGTATCCAAAAGTTCTTCTTCACTCCTCCCACTGCCCGCCATGGGGCCCACGCCAAGGAACCAACACACCCTGCCTTCCCGCATTTGTGTATCTCTTCCCTTGGCCTTATACCGTCTCCCCCACCCCCACCTGGGCCCAGGCCGCCATCATCTCTGCCCCCCTTCCGAGGGCGCCCCACCCCTGCCGCAGCCCCTGGCCTCCGCTCCCGTCCTTCAGGGAGACCAGCACAGCCCAGCGCCCAGCCCTCCGTTCCGCCAGTGTGAGCGCAGCACGGGGGCCTCACACACACACACAACAAACAGTAATAACCACATGTTAAACTCTGCCACTGGGTTGTCCTCGGTCACAGCAGGCCTGCGCGGGCGATGAAGGCGCTCAAATCCAACCAGTGTCCTTTGGCCTTTCTCTCGGTTGGTTTAACGAACCATATTCGGTTCCACCACTAGTGACAGGTGGGTTGTTTTGTTTTGGTTTTGCTTTTTTCTAAAGATCCGCAAGAGCCAAACTTCTGGCCTATAAGCCGCCAGTTGCTGTGAAGCTCCATGCTGCGTGTTCAGGAGCGCCCAGGGGCAGGCGGGCAGAGCGACTGGGCCCCACAAGCAACCGGGGTCCACTTCTCTGACCCCCTCCAGCTTGTATGACCTCACCAGAATTGCAAATGTGACACCAGAGTGTTGTTTTTCTAGAAGAGAATGGAAGGCCACAGGCACAAACAGTGAATGGAGACCTCCCTCTCTGGTCGAGTTTACTGCTGAGTCACTGCCTTCCTCGCTACCCAAGATAACCGACTCCCCCACTTTCAGCTGGTTTCCAAGGCAACCAGTGAGCAGACTGGGAGTCAAGCCAACCTGGGATCACAGGGAGTCCCAGTCCCGGCCACAATGTGGCCTCCCCCCCCCCCCCCCGTAGCCAGAACATTTCTAGAGTCAATTTTTCTTTAAACAAACTTTTCCTTTTAAAAATATCTGCTCGGGGGATGCCTGGGTGGCTCAGTTGGTTAAGCAACTGCCTTCGGCTCAGGTCATGATCCTGGAGACCCGGGATCGAGTCCCACATCGGGCTCCCTGCTCAGCAGGAAGCCTGCTTCTCCCTCTCTCACTCCCCCTGCTTGTGTTCCCTCTCTCGCTGTGTTTCTCGCTGTCAAATAAATAAAATCTTTAAAAAAAAAAAA
>PITA01004081.1:0-128854 GCA_004023965.1 Spilogale gracilis
GAGGGAAACGAAACAACAGAGACTTTGAACACAGAAACAAACTGAGGGACTTGGAGGGAGGGGGGTGGAGGGATGGGAGAGCCTGGTGGTGGGTACTGGGGACACCTAAAGCGTGGAGCACTGGGTGTGGGGAATGGGGAATGAATCTTGAAACACTGGAAAAAAAAAATTTAGTAACAATAAAAAAAAAAAAAAAAAAGAAAATAATTATATAAATTCATGTCTATACAGTGTTCGAAGATCTATGAAAAAGTCTGCTTTATAGAGTCCTTATAATTGTACTATACTCAATTTACTGCAAAGCAAATGCAGTCATCAGTGCATTCAGTTTTGTGTTAATAAGGAGCGGCTGGGGTCTCAAAACATCTCTGATGGTGAGTTTTAGCCTAGAGTCTGCCAGGGAGGGAAGGCTGATTTTGTTCACACATCTTTTCAGAATGAGCGTTTAATCAGAAAGGAAGCTACGAGGCAAATGTTGACAGTGTGCTTTTATGATGAAGAGGATGCTAGACCAATGGTTAAAGTCTCATGGGCAAGTCTCAGCTAAGAAATGTTACAAGTCCCTGAAATCCAATTCTGTGCCCACCCTGTCATCCCCTGATTATTAATTGGTTTTCTACATAGCTCTGACTGCAAGAAAATAGTTCAGTGGTCATAATGATATGATTATTATAGTTACTGTGACAGTTGCATTTTCTATCGTTAAGTCAGTAAGCAGAATGTAGTCTTTAGTGGAAAACAGATTAATATAAAGTAATTTCACATGGTATAAGATTGGGGCATAATAATCAAGTCTACATTGTCAGTGCTCTATTTGAGAAAAAAGTGCACCATAAATACTAAAAACCAAATAGAGGCCCAACAATGTCTACTGCTTGGGAGACAATGTTCATAAAATACATTACTTCTCCTAAGTCCTTGTGATGATACACAAATTACATTTTTTTAAAAAGATTTATTTATTTATTTACTTGACAGAGAGAAACACAGCCAGAGAGGGAACACAAGCAAGGGGAGTGAGAGAGGGAGAAGCAGGCCTCCTGCCGAGCAGGGAGCCAGATGCCGGACTCAATCCCGGGTCTCCCGGATCATGACCTGAGCTGAAGGCAGCCACCCAACCAACCGAGCCACCCAGGCAGCCCACGTTTTGGTTGTTTTAAGAGCAAATGATGAAACCCTGACTAACCATTGTTTTACATAGACATTTATGTCAAAAAGCACAAGTCTTAATGTGTAAATTAGTAGTTTACTACTTTAAAATGTATATTATAGTCTCCCAATTCCATTAAAAAGATGGGAGTATAATTATGATATTTTTATTTTCTACCTGGAGAAATGAGGTTCAGTTAATTGATTTTTATTTTTTTAAAGAAGAAAAGGAAGCTATCAGAACCAAAAATGATTCTGCCCATCTTCTGAGACTCAAATTTATGTTATTCCCTTTTTTCTTAATGTGCCGCCATTGGCATGCTTTTTAAAAAGGGAATAATTAAAGTTTAAGTTCACAATATCAAGAATAACAGAATAGAGAACAAGAGACATAAACAGACAAGAGACTTCAACAGACTTTGAAAAATTGAAAATAAAAAAAGAAAAAAGAAAAAGAAAAAAGAAAAGAAAAATTGAAAATAAATAGAGTAGCACTAATGGAGAACACATAGGAAAAGAAGTTTCATCCTAGTGTACACATGGAGTAAGGTTTCAGTCTAGAAGAATAGGAGGGAAGGTAGACTAGGATATTGAGGATAAAATGAAGGTATTATAGTAATAATATAGTAATTTCCTATAAAAAAGGAGATTAATCAAATATCAAAACACTACCAATGACTACTCCATTTTCAGATATAAGGAAACCAATTAATTAACTATCCAAGCAAACAAGAAACAATTTTCACCACAAGAACTGAATAATCCCAGAGAAATGATGCTGGCATAGATGGGTTCTTCAGTATATCTGGATAGATCCCTCTAAAGCATCATCAGATGAACTCTGGCCAGTTCTTAACGTTATCAGTTTATGATTGCATTCAAACAAATACCAACTTCCGATAGACATTCAAGAAAGACTTGGAGCAGGAAAGAATCACAGTATATATGTCCTAATTCTGGAGAACATATTGCTAATAGCCATTAGGTAAACACTCCATTGGTTTGAAAGCTTTTAGAATAAATATGTACAAAGTAGAATGTAAATCATATGAACCTTAGTTTTAAAAAAGTGCAGATGACAGAAGTTGAAAACTGTTAGTGGATGAGGGGAGAACAAGAAATGCTAATAGCCATGTTTTATAACACAGAATGCCAAGAGATATCCTACAGTTGACTGAGAAAGAAACAAAGATGTTATTTCATTATATAAAGTTATAAAGTTAACTAATAAAAGAACAAAAAAGAGTGAAATTTAACTATGCCGGTAGCACTCCTAGAAAGACCTGTCCGTACACTACGGACCACCACTAATTCCTCTCTCCCGTTTTCCACTGAACAGATTCTAATCAAGTTACCACAGCAGCTACTCCAGTGGAGTAGCTCTTGTCAAAGTCTCCAGTACAAAAATCTGTGAGTGAGATATCAGGGCATAGCCTACTTATATGCAACATTTGATGCAGATGGAGTCCTTCAGGTAGGTAGATAATGGTTAGAAACACACACTCTATAGCCAGATTGTCTGAATTAAATTTACAGATTAATCACCAGGAAACTTCATGCAATCTAACTGCCATTTCCATTTCTAGTTGTTTGTTTGTTTTTGATTTGAAAACTAGGATTACAATATTGTAGGGTTGCTGTGAGGAATGAAAGAATGAATATGTATATAAAGTACTTGGAATGGCGACTGGGGCTACAAATAATTATTGCTCTTCCCCTTCTCCTTAGAACCCTTCCTTCACTTGCTCTCCAGGCAAACAAGTTCTGGTTTTCTTCTGATTCTACAGGCTGTCACTTTTTGAGTATCTTCTGGGAGTTCTTGCTATCACCTATTGTCTCAGCATAGGTGGGCTTCAGACCCATGTCTTCATCTTCTTCTCCCCCAACTATACACAGATTTTTGGTGATTTTATCATCTCTAGTTTCATAGTTTTTATTATTTTTATATGCTTTTATCTCCAGAATTTTTGTCTTTAACCTTCATCTGTCCCTTAAATTCAAGTCTTGCAATTTCAATTGCCTTCTTAGTCTTTCCACTTGGATATACCTGGTAGACATCATAAAATTGACATGTTCATAAGTAAATATCTGACCTTCTCCACACCCAACCTGTTCCTCCCACATTCTTTCCCTTTTCAGTAAATGGAAACATCATCTTTTCAATGAAGAGTCTCCTCTCTATTTACCAATCCCACTGCAAGTCTGCTGGCTAATTCTACGATAGTGCCTTCAAAATGTATTTCGAACTAACCTTCCTCTCTCTGCTTTAGATATGGTACTCCAAGCTTTTCTCCACAACCCCTTGTTTTCACCTCTTCCCCACTACAATCTCTTCCCAACAGAGTAGTCAGACTGACCCTTTGATTTTTTTTTTATACCTGTTTATGTTCCTCCTTATGGTACATGGTAACTTCCATCCCTCCTGGGGTAAAATCCAGTGTCCTTGTAATGGCAACAGGGTCATATTCATGTCTCCCTGTTCTTGCTCTTCTCGTGCCCCCTTCCTTCTGATGCATCTCAACCATGGTATTTCCTCTTCTTAAAATAAACCAAACAGGCTCCAAACTCAAGGTCTCAGCTCTTGTCTTCTATCAGCCTGAAGTTCTCTCCCACAAGATAAGCACAACCACTAGTTTTCTCACCTCCTCTCCTCAATATCATTACAGTGAGGACTTTCTCAGAACCCTATTCAAATTTGCAGGACTATGGCTCCTACACATCATGTTTCCTTTTTTCCTGGTTTATTTTTCTCTATGATCAACTGTGCAGTTAATGGTACACATTTTAATATTTTATTATCTCCCATCACTAGGATGTAAGCTTCAAGAGGGCAAGAATTCCTTAATCTCTTTTGTCCTCTGCTAAATCTTTAGTGCCTGGAAGACTGCCTGGAACACACTAAGTGCCTAATAAATATTTGCTGAACCAGGGGCACATGGGTGGCTCAGTTGTTAAGCATCTGCCTGCGTTCTGCTGGGCTCATGATCCTGGAGTCCCAGGAACGGGCCCTGCCTCAGCTTCCCTGCTAGGTGGGAAGCCTGCTTCTCCCACTCTCACGCTCCCTGCTGTGTTCCCTCTCTACCTGTGTTTCTCTCTGTCAAATAAATAAATAAAATCTTAAAAAAAATTTGTTAGGGTGCCTGGGTACTCAGTTGGTTAAGCGACTGCCTTTAGCTCAGATCATTATCCCAGAGTCCCCCTGCATCAGGCTCCCTGCTGAGTGGGAAGCCTGCTTCTCCCTCTCTCACTCCCTCTTCTAGCGTTCACTCTCTAGCTGTGTTTCTATCTGTCAAATAAATAAAATCTTAAAAAGTAAATTGTTGAACATATTAAGGGGGATGGGAGAGAAGGGGAGTGTGTGAATCAAAAGATAATGAATAGATCCTTGACTTCTTTGGTTAGGTTTATTCCTAAGTATCTTATAGTTTTTGGTGCTTATAGTAAACGGAATCGATTCTCTGATTTCCCTATTTTTTCATTGTTAGTGTATACGAATGCAACTGATTTCTCTGCATTGATTTTGTATCCTGCCACATTACCGAATTGTTGTATGAGTTCTAGTAGTTTGGGGGTGGAGTCTTTTGGGTTTTCCACATAGAGTATCATGTCATCTGCAAAGAGAGAGTTTGACTGCTTCTTTGCCAAGCTGGATACCTTTTATTTCTTTCTGTTGTCTGATTGCTGTTGCTAGGACTTTTAACACTATGTTGAACAGTAGTGGTGAGAGTGGGCATCCTTGTCTTGTTCCTGATCTCAGAGGGAAGGCTGTCAGTTTTTCCCCATTGAGAATGATATTCGCTGTGGGTTTTCTGTAGATAGATTTTATGAGGTTGAGAAATGTTCCCTCTATCCCTATACTTTGAAGAGTTTTGATCAGGAACGGATGTTGTATTTTCTCAAAAGCCTTTTCTGCATCAATTGAGAGTACCAAAGAAGTCAAGGATGTGTACTCGAGGAACTACAGAACACTCATGAAAGAAATTGAAGACGACACAAAAAGGTGGAAGACCATTCCATGCTCATGGATCGGAAGAATAAACATTGTCATATACTGCCCAGAGCAATCTATACTTTCAATACCATTCTGATCAAAATTCCACCAAAATTCTTCAAAGCATTGGAGCAAACAATCCTAAAATTTATATGGTACCAAAAAAGACCCCAAATCACTAAGGAATTGCTGAAGAAGAAAAGCAAAGCTGGGGGCATCTCGTTACCTGACTTCAGGCTTTATTGCAAAGCTGTGATTACCAAGACAGCATGGTACTGGCACAAAAACAGAGAAATAGACCAATGGAACAGAGTGGAGAGCCCACATATGGACCCACAAATCTATGGGCAAATCATCTTTGACAAAGCAGGAAAAAATATCTAGTGGAAAAAAGACAGTCTCTTCAATAAATGGTGCTGGGAAAATTGGACAGCTACATATAGAAGAATGAAACTAGACCATTCCCTTACACCACACACAAAGGCAAACTCGAAATGGATAAGAGACCTCAACATGAGGCAGGAATCCATCAAAATCCTGGAAAAGAACATAGGCAGTAACCTCTTTGACATCGGCCACAGCAACTTCTTTCAAGACAGGTCTCCAAAGGCAAAGGAGACAAAAGCGAAAATGAACTTCTAGGACTTCATCAAAATAAAAAGCTTCTGTACAGCAAAGGAAATAGTCAACAAAACAAAGAGGCAACCCACAGAATGGGAGAAGATATTTGCAAATGACACTACAGACAAAGGGCTGGTATCCAAGATCTATAAAGAACTACTCAAACTCAACATCCAAAAAGAAGATGAACACATCAAAAAATGGGCAAGAGACATGAAGAGGCATTTCTCCATAGAAGAAATACAAATGACTAACAGACACATGAAAAAATGTTCAGCGTCACTAGTTATCAGGGAAATTCAAATCAAAACCACACTGAGATAATCAAAACCTTACACCAGTCAGAATGGCCAAAATTAACAAGACAGAAAACAACAAGTGTTGGAGAGGCTGTGGAGAAAGGGGAACTCTCTTACACTGTTGGTGGGAATGCAAGCTGGTGCAGCCACTTTGGAAAACAGTATGGAGATTCCTTAAAAAATTAAAAATAGAGCTACTCTATGACCCTGCAATTGCACTACTGGGCATTTACCCCAAAGATACAGATGTAGTGAAAAGAAGGGCCATATGTACCCCAATGTTCATTGCAGCAATGGCCACAATCGCCAAACTGTGGAAAGAGCCAAGGTGCCCATCAACAGATGAATGGATAAAGAAGAAATGGTACATATATACAATGGAATACTACGCCTCCATCAGAAAGGATGAATATCCAACTTTTGTAGCAACATGGACTGGATTGGAAGAGATTATGCTGAGTGAAATAAGCCAAGTAGAGAAAGTCAAGTATCACATGGTTTCACTTACTTGCGGTACATAAGGGGTAACCTAGAGGACAGTAGGAGAAGGAAAGTAAATGGGAAGTAGGGTAATCCAGGGAGAGAAATGAAACAACAGAAACTTTGGACACAGAAACAAACTGAGGGACTTGGAGGGAGGGGAGTGGGGAGATGGGAGAGCCTGGTGGTGGGTACTGAGGGCACCTATTGCATAGAGCACTGGGTGTGGGGAATGGGGAATGAATCTTGGAACACTGGAAAAAAACATTTAAGTAACAATTAAATAAATAAATTTAAAAAAAAGATAATGAGCAAATTAATGAATAAAAACTAGAGGCAGAAGTATTTTACTTGACAACATGGGACTAACTACTAAAGTAAATACCTAAAATAATTAAAGGGATTACCTCTGTGTACCTAGGCTGGGCATGAAAGGGTCTGAGCTGTCTAGGCTGTTATTTTTAATAATGAGGACATTATTACTGTGCATTACTTTTATATATTTAATAAAAGTTAGAAGTGGAATGGACAGAACTGATCAGAGAAAGTGAGAAAGGAGGGACCAGGGATGAGGCTGACTTGAGGTTTCTAACATGGGTCAGTATATTTCATTATACATGTGACGTGATCTTAAAGGGGGGTAGGAGGTAAAGTAAAAGTAGCTGTGTTGAGTGTCCTTTACATGCTATGTGTTAAGCTATGGGGCCACTTCATACATGAATTCCTCTATGAGGTCTTCTCAGTGCCCTCTTGAGGAAGTTATCTCCACTCTAATAGTAGAGGTAAGAACACCAGTATTTGAACAGGTTAAAATCATCTGCCCAACGCCACACCACTGGGAATTGGCAGGCAGAATTTAAACCTTGCTTGCCTGACTCTAAAATAACTAAAATTACATAGGTGCTGCTTCATCTATAACAACAGAAGTATGAGAAGTTGTCAAGCTTTTTAAATGGTGAAATAAAAATATGGAACGTAAGAAAAGTGTGTATGTCATGTATATATGCTCTTTTAATATTACATGCTCTTGGTTTCCTACATTAGGCAATTGAAGAGTAATTTCTTTCTCTTCAACTATTTTTCTCTAGGAAAGAAAAAATCCTGCTTTAAAAAAAATTCATAAATGCCCTCTGTGTTTTGTTTTGTTTAAAGTTTAATTGATTCACTGACTTTTTGAAGAGCACACTATAGGCCACAACACAGAGCTGGGTTAAGAAACTAATTGAAGCCAGGTTCATGAGGGCTTAAATTACCAGAGCCTTCCTGTCATCTTAAATTAAACTTCCTTATATACTTTGCAAGATTTATAACCCCAGGATGAAAAGCTGTAAACTGTCCCAGTTTCTGAGTGAATTCCCCCAGAAGGAAATGATGTTTCCTGGAAAAGAGAAAGGCAAACGTCCTTAATGGGAAGAGGGTTCCAAGAGCAATGTGTGTGGCAGGGGTCAGGAGAACCTTGGCAAGGGGCTGCAGAGGGAATAGAGAAGTCAGTCAAAGAACATGTGTCCATAGATTTTGCTCTTTGACTTGTGAGTCCTAAGTGAGAAAGTTCATCTAAACTGCAAGTGGATGCATACTTGATTTTCTCCTACAAATGAAAAGCAGAAGGGCAAATGATCATCTGTGGAAATCAGTCTCCCAAATTCTGAAAATAGCTATTATTATAGACTTACCAACATCACTGTCTTTCATGTTTCTTTCTTTTTTGTTTTTTTTAAGATTTTTAAAATCTATTTATTTGACAGAAACACAGCTAGAGAGGGAACACAAGCAGGGGAAGTGACAGAGGGAGAAGTAGGCTTCCCACCGAGCAGGGAGCCCCATGCGGGCCTCGATGCGGGGCTCGATGTGGGGCTCAACGCGGGGCTCCATCCTGGGACTCCAGGATCATGACATGAGCTGAAGACAAATGCTTAACAACTGAGCCACCCAGGCTCCTCGTCCTTTTAAAATTTATTTTTGCCTTTCACGTTTCTGTGATCTACACAATTTCTGATCTTCCTCTACCTTTAGAGTCAATTTCTTTTCTTTTTTACATGTTTTCTTTTTATAAAACATAAACATGTTTGTTCATGCAATTCAGTAATCACTATTTGTGAGTTGGTAAAATTCACTAATAACAGGAAGGAAAGTTATTTATTAGTCTGGACAACAATTAAGCTAAGACATCCACATTTTAAGGGAACATCTCTCTTTTGCAAAACTTTTAGTAAATAAAAATCATCAACTTTTACAAATACCATCATGCTAACACTTCATATATAATTGAACAGTACATATGAAAAATGAATTTTCAGTATATAATTTTTTTCACTGTAATGATTTACCAGATATTCTCGGGAAAATTATCCATTCATACATGCATTCTGCTCCTTGGTGGCTGATCTTATGTGCCTGGTATTGTGAAAGATTTTGGTGAAATTAAACCTCCTGCTACCTTTCATGTCAACTAGAACTTGCATTGTCAAAACTCAACACACTTTTGCAGAAAAGTATGATTAGCAGAACTATCTTGAACACTTAAACCATATTTACTGATCAAATGCATTTCGAGTTGGAAAATACAGCATTCATTTCTACTTTGTTTTCTAGAATAAGAAATAATACTTCCTCATCTCCTAGTTAATACTTAGAGAAATAACTATGATTTCAACTCTTAAAAAAGATTTTTATCACTTTATATTACAATATTTTTCATATTTTCCTGGTTAGTTGAAGAAAGGACCTTTAATCCATTACTTTTTTTAAGTTTCTTTCTTTCTTCCTCCCTCCCTTCTTTCCTTCCTTCCTTCCTTCCTTCCTTCCATCCATCCATCCATCATTTTGGAGGGACAGAGTCCACAGGTACAAACCCATGATGGGGGCTGAAGAGGGAGAGGGAAAGAAAGAATCTTAAGCAGGTTCCACACACAGCATGGAGCGAGCCCAACTAGGGGCTCAATCTCACAACCCTAAGAACATGGCCTGAGGTGAAATGAAGAGTCAGATGCTTAACTGACAGAGCATCCCAGTTGCCCTATCTACCACTTTCAAAATAAAAAGTAAAACCAGAAAAATATGAGGAACTAGTTTTTATTTATATTAAATAAATGCAAATAGGATGCTTTACATTATGTAACCCAGCAAGATCTTTACTCTTTACTCATGTGAAATCCTTCCAAAGTTCACAGAGAAAACTTAATTTTTTATGTTAAATATATTCAAGTTTTTGAGAATTGAAGACTCGATTAATCAAATCTTTATCACTCCAGATATAACCAAGTATTCCCTGTGAAGGGTTTAAGAAATTTAGAATCTGAGTTCCAGCTTTATTTTAATAAAGATACTACAAGTAGATAGTTACAGCAATAATAATAATAATAATAATAATCACCACTGTATACCCTCTTAAAACTAATTACAGTTCGGTATCATGACCATCCCCAAATCAATAACAAATTTAATCATTTTTATTCTATGCATTTTATAAATATACATAATTTTCACTATGAATTACAACTGTAACTACACATCTTCCTACTTAAAATTGGGAAGCAGCCATAACACAGTTTTGTTCATTCTTACATTATCTCATTTCAGAAATAATTGTTGAAAACTGTGTGTAAGGCTCTGTGCTATCCCTGGGTTATACTGGTGACTAAAATTAAAAAAAAAAAATACTGCTGTACTAATAGTGACTACCTTTTACAGGGAAATGGTAATAATAAACAATGACTATAATAAATAAGCACATTGAGGTTAAAGGTTGATTAAAGCTAAGGAAAAGAGTAAGTATGGCAAAGTACAATGGGCAGTGAACATGGGCAGCCTGTAGTGTTAAAAGGGTCTTAGGGCACCTGGGTGGCTCAGAGGGTTAAGCCTCTGCCTTCGGGTCAGGTCATGATCTCAGGGTCCTGAAATTGAGTCCCAGGTCAGGCTCTCTGCTCAGCAGGGAGCCTGCTTCCTCCTCTCTGTCTGCCTGCCTCTCTGCCTATTTGTAATCTCTCTGTCAGATAAATAAATAAAATCTTTAAAAAAAAAAATGGGTCTGAGTCAAGGTAAGCATCAGTGAGAAGATAATGCGTGAGCCCTTGTCTTGTAGCAGGTGAGAGATTTAACCAAGCAGCTAGCAGACAGAGAATTCCAGGCAAAGGAATCAGCAAAAGCACATCTCCTAATGTGGAGAAAGCCTGGGCTATTTGAGACCATTGCAAGGCTTTGAGCAGGGGGGGACGTGTGCCCAGTTTGTTCAAAATATTTTCTATTGTAGTGACTCAGGGAACCTAAAAACAACCTCATGAGATCAATGCCATTTTTAATTCTCTTTTAACAAATGAGAACCCTGAAGCACAGGCAAGTTGCCTGAGGCCCCACAATGAGGAAGTGGTGAAATTCAGATCCAGATGCAGGCAGTTTGAGTCTACAGGCAAACTGAATAACCAGAGCTCTAGCTGCCACTAGAACAGGACACACACACACACACACACACACACACACACACACACACACACACAAGCACACACACAACACCCACGCGGGTATGTTCTCGTGTCTGTGCACTACTGACTCCCAAACATATATACATGAGAGTGCAGTGAGAAACCAGAAACGGAGAGTTTGTTAGCCATACTCTGTTCCTCCTTGTCCATGTTTTATTTTCTCTCTTGTGTACATGTTAATCCTTAGGTTTAAGCGTCTCTTTAAATGAAAGATGTTTTAAATAACTGAAAATATTTGCAAAATAGCAAAACCAAGTTAGAAATTGTTAATGTATAAAATAAATATTGTGAGAAAATATACAGTTAAACCAATTTATTTTAAATAACAAGAACAAAACAAAACTCTCACTGAACTGAAATCTTGTGCCCTTAAAATTTTTTAATGAGTTGACAGGGAAAAATATAAAAATATTTTCTGGCAAAATATCCAGAATAATATAGCAACCAGCCTTTTAAGCTATTGTCTTGGGAAGAGCTTTAGAATTAACAGAAAGTCTTCATAAGTCATGATTTATGACTCATACCTCAAGCAAATGTAGATAAATGTGTCACTGAGTTATTTTTTTCTGCATTAATTATCTTGGTTTTACAATGTAGACATATAGTAAACATCCTTTCTTATGTATATTCTCACTATCGGCTTTTGAAAAATACTTAACATGCACTGATTGCTGTATGTAAGTCCACATAAATTCTAATTTGGAGGCTATGTCTCTGTACCAAATCTATATAAATGGAAATGAGTATTAATGTTTGACATATAATATTATGTAAAACACATAATAAATTCTATTAAAATGAAGACATGTAACCCCTCTACATCAGGGTCATAACTATTTAGTATAGTAAGTACTCCACATTATCAATTCATTCTCAGTCTACAAAGTAATTAAAAGTAATTAAATTTATCATAAGAAAAATTCTTTCAGAGTCTACCTCAGTCTTAAAGGACACTGGAGGAAAGAATACTTTTCAAGACCTTCCAATGAAAAGAATAAGATTGCTATCCCCAAAAAGGTATAAAATTACCATGTCTACTATATATGGCTTTTTATTTTTAAGTAAAATATTGTTCCATAATAGCCCTGCATATCCAGCAAGAATGAGAAAAACAATCTCCCCAGAAGGGTCATAACCACTGAGAAATTCTAGGCAAGATATTCCACAAGGCAGATACAGAAATAGACTAAAGTAAAGCAAAGAGAAATGATACTCCATATCGTTTCCAGAGTTAACATGTTTTGTACAGTACCACTTAACTCCCTATGTTTTTTCAGCTACTATTCTTGCTTCTTGTCCCTTCAAATAACTTAAACCAAATTCTAGGAAATATTATTTCTGGCAGTTTTCAAAATCTAGATCTCTTTCTACCAACCATTCCTTCCCAATAAAAATTAACAATAAAAAATTTTCCTCCCCCCATTCTTAAAGAAATCTGAAGAACTTCCCCTGTAGAGAATTTTATTTTTACTTTGACTTTTGTACAATTTCACTTACATCAAAAAAGGCCAGGATGAAGTTTATGAAGAAAAGTGCTCCATTGTTAAGTGCTGAGAAACATCTTTTATCACTCCCTGAACAATGTAGTATACCCTATATTTTTTGATAAAATTACAGGTTTTCGGGGCACCTGGGTGGCTCAGTTGGTTGGGCGACTGCCTTCGGCTCGGGTCATGATCCTGGGGACCCGGGATCGAGTCCCACATCGGGCTCCCTGCTCGGCGGGAAGCCTGCTTCTCCCTCTCTCACTCCCCCTGCTTGTGTTCCTTCTCTGGCTGTGTTTCTCTCTGTCAAATAAATAAAATCTTTAATAAAAAAAAATAAATAAAAAAAAATAAAATCCATTTATAAAAAAAAAAAAAAAAAAAAAATTACAGGTTTTCTTTATTGACTTAATTCCTTAGTGAGTCAAATCTGTCAGAGTGAATAGTGTGTACTTGGTCATACAGAGAAAAGAAGTATTGCTTAATATGAAGAAAGGGCTGGCTGACAGATGAAAGAGAAGAGGATTTCTGAACTGTTGAATATTTGACAGGAAATAGGGGAGAAGGTGGTATGTGAATGTAATTTGGAATTTTACTCTAACTTTGTGAGTCAATGCTAAATACCAAAAACAAACTCAGGGTAAACGGAGTGTTACTAGGTTTCAGGCTTGCCTTCTAAGATGGAAAAAAGTTAAATATTTATATCTGTTTGATATGTATATATACCCTTAAAGATGATGAATATTTGCATATTGGACATTCTTCCTCCGAAGGAGAAACAATCAGCTATTTATACAATAGAGCTAATGACTCAATATCCTGGTCATTGGTGAGTAACAAATGAGCAGTATGCATGAAACTTGTGAACTTCATTTTATCCTGTGATCATTTTTTCATGTGTCAACTTAGAGAGGCTTACTCAGCCCCACATTCAATCAAGCACTAATCTAGGTGCTGCTGAGGAAGTATTTTGTGGATGTGCTTAAAGTCCATAGCAGCTGACTTTAAATAAGGGAGTTTATCCTAGATAATCTGGGTAGGTCTGATTCCCCACTTGAAAGGTTTTAAACGCAGGATGAAAGCTTCCTTGAAGAAGTTCTACGTGTACGTGAAAGTTTTGGCGCCTGCTGACAGAGTTTCAGCCTGCCCTTCCTCCCAGGCTGCCTTGGATTTCAGACTTGACTAGCTAGTCCCCACGACCATGTAGACTAATTCTTCACAATAAATCTCTTAATCCCTTCCTGGTTCTGCTTCTCTGGTTGAACCCTGACTGATACAATTCCAAACTGGAAAACAGTGCTAAGGGAAGAGGGACGGAAGTTGCCATGATTTATCAGCACCCCACCCCAGGCTGTGTCTACGATGCACCAACAGACTCAAGTCAGATGAACACATACATGTGTATTTATAAATACACACACACGCATACACAATCACACATTAAAAACAGTATGCCCCCCAAACACTCAAATCCCTATGTTTAACAGACCCAAGATTTTTGACAGATTTAATGAACTGAACACAAGCCTCAGTAAGAGGTAACAACACAACAGGAGAGTATGACTCAACAGCCCATTCTAAATAATAATCTGCAGAAGTAAACAACCGTGCCACATCACTCACAAGAAAGACATTTCACACACTTCGCTATAAGCCACAAGCATCTTTAGAAAACAAACACAAATATTTCACCTCAAATTAATAAAGGTTGCTCATCCAATCATAAGAAAAAATGGTCTTAACTTCTACATTGCTCATGTTACATTATAACATGGATGCAACTACATAAATATGTTTTCCAGTCTCACGAACAGTAAGTCGTTAAAAAAAACAACAACACAAAAACAATTTACATCCAGACAAGTTCCTTTTGCACACTTGCCCTGCTTCCCTCCCTTACCTGGACTGCATATCTTGCGGGGTTTTGGCCTGACTGGCTTCTGCCTGAGGGCTGGCGGGACTGACCCGCTGCTGAAGCTCCACCAGGGACTGAAAATACTGCTGCTGCTGGTGTCGTTGCTGCTTGTAGCGAGAAAGACTGAAAAACAGCCCTAGAATGGCTTTTAAGTTTCCATTTCTTATTTCTGCATCAAAGGGAAAATATAAAAACAGTAACATATGAAATGAATGTGGTTTCCCTTTTCATTCATTCATTCATTCATTCATTCATTATTTATTTATTTCAAATGTGATTCCAGTTGTCATCCTCTTAAACTAAATCTAGGGAGATAGAAATGCACCTTGAGTCTTGAAGTCACAGATTACAGCAAATCTGAATTTCTGAAGCTGATAACATTTCCAAATGGCCTGGAGTTTCAGGAACAGAGAGACGGAATGGGAAGGTGGAGAGAACAAAACTTATAGGAGCAACGCTTTTTGCTGATCCTCAGCTGCAGGTTTCTAGAATTCGCTTCTTCCTGGAATTTGATGGGCTCTCTGTCCTATGCTAATTATTTGGTTCAGTATTCTGCTTCCCTCACAAAGACACACCCATTACCAACACGGTGATGGCTAAGAACTGGAGAAAGACAGCCACTTAAATGTTGGTTGTCCTACATTATAAGTAATGATGATATGTGTGCACCTTATAATGGCAATCAAATTTATAGGCTTCCTAAATCATCTAATATACAATTTATTAAACTGTTCATATATTTATACATATGACTATATATGTAATCTCCCAAAAGTACATATTATACGGATTAATTTTTAGTGGTACATTTTTTCTCGACTCATATTACATATAATAAATAATAAAGATCACCTTATTCATGTCTTTAGATAACAACTGAATAAACATGAATGTGAATCGTAGTTCCAGTCCATGGAGCTCTTAAAATTTTCTAACACTGAATAAGAAGTTAAACATCCAAAGTCAGCTACAATCTGGGCCTCGTTTTCTTTTGCTTATAATTATAATTTAAAAATTTGGAGAAGAGCTGAAAGTAAAGCTTGAAAAGCTATGAAACCTGTGATCATATTCTGAATAAAACATTCTATTGGTAATAAAATGCATCCTCTTGTGATGTCAAGGTTTCATGTCTCCTTTTTGTAGTTTAGGGTCATTAACAAACTATTCTGATTTCTTGTTCTCTGATGGTTCATAAACATCACATAAAATACGAAGTAGAATTATTCATTTAAAGTGTGACTGAGGCGGCGCCTGGGTGGCTCAGTGGTTGGGCCACTGCCTTCGGCTCAGGTCATGATCCCGGAGACCCGGGATCGAGCCCCACATCGGGCTCCCTGCTCGGCGGGAAGCCTGCTTCTCCTCCCTCTCTCACTCCCCCTGCTTGTGTTCCCTCTCTAGCTGTGTTTCTCTCTGTCAAATAAATAAAATCTTAAAAAAAAAAAAAAAAAAAATAAAGTGTGACTGAGATGTTCCCCCCAGCAAACTTTCTCACAGTTGCCATAATAGAGAGTTTGATCAATTCGAGGCTACAGTAAGAAAGTATTTATGTTCTCATGTAAACCTAGATGATCTTAAAGGTTTTAAAACTTTCTTGTTTTCTTACGATGCATATTTTATTAATTTAGAAAATCATTTTGAGTATTCATATATATTTTAGAAGATAAATGAAAATCACTGGGTTTTTGTTACTAAAGAATGTCATATGAGAAGGCAGAGACATAAAATGAAAAAATGGTAACATTTTTAACTTCCTTTTAACCACTGAAAAAGTAAAATATTTTCCTGGGGAATTTATCAACTTTTGTTCTAAGGTACAGAACCATCAGTTAGGTTTGAACGTAAGCTTTTGGCCCCTAAATGTGTAATTTAATATTATACAACATAGCATATAAATGTAAAAGACAAAGGGAATTTAAAACAAAAAAAATGAATACAGATGAAAAATTAGAAAAACTAATAATTCTACTAAATGTTCACTGTATTTCAGAAGCCACAAAATTCTTTTTCCAATGACCACAAAATTTTTAAAACTTAAACCTAATGCTTCTAGTACATGTGGGGGAAAAAGACTATTCAGAACAAGGGACAATAGTAGAAACATTAACCAATCTAAATTGTTGAAGTATATACCAGTATTTAGCAAAACTTTAACATATAAGTTAATATTCTAATAAAATGATAGTCATAGCAGATATCAAAGGACTTTATAGCTTTAGCAACTAGATTTTGTTATAGTACTTGAAAAGTTTTCTTAAAAATATGTGAAAGAAAAAGATTAAAAAAAATGACAGAACCCGTTCCATCTTTTTCCAGTTTTCTGTATTTTAATTTAGTGACAATCCTTTAAAACTTTAATGACTTTAAAACTTTTACATATGACAGCTATTAAATATTCTAATTGCTAATTATTTAAGAACTCATGATGACTTATTTAAACTTACCAAATATTTCAACTAGGACTACCGATTTGACATGTTATTGAGAAATTATTTACAGATTAATTATACTATTTTTACTTGAATTTAGTCTATCTGTAATGCACATTACCTAGGTATCCATCCATGCCTCTATTTAAGACTCTAAAAATACTATACACTCGTAATAACAGAAAAATGCTTTATTAATCTACTCCTCTCCGAACACTCAGTCATGAAAATGACAGTTTTGGCAAAATATGGAACATATATAATTAAAGCATACATTAATAACCATTGCAGTTATGTTTCTATTATTTTGGAAACTTGACTTCATGTATTAAGAAACTGTGTACTCACACTTTACATTTCTCGCAATACAAAAAAAAAAATTTTTTTTTTTTAACTTGGGTATTATTTGTGACGACTGTGCCTTTTCTTACCTTCAGCAGATAGACCTTGAACATTTACTCCTCTGGCTGCTAGAAAACTAAGGCAGACATCAACATTTTCAATCTGTAACATGAAAAGCAGTGAAAAAGCAACTTAGAAGTTTATTTTTAAATAAACAAATGAGCTAAAATGAAACCAGAGAGTAAGATAAAGAAAGAATGAATACTTTGCATTCATTTCATACTACAGATCTTTACCAGAGTTTGACTAGAATTATTTTGACTAATTGTAGAACGAATATAAAGCTTGTACTGTCCGGTTGGTATTCACAAACAATTCATAAAGGCCTGATCAAGAATGGCATTCTCACAGATTAGCGACCCACTTACTTAACATAAAACTGCATTTTGTGCTTCACGACTAAGTCTCAATGAAAGCATGCATACAGGAGGAGATTTGCTTATGCAAGTTGTAGAATGTCAGGATGTGGGTAATTAGGATTCAACCAGTAATATTTGGTCATTTTGCTAGAGCGTTGATATTAAAGGAATAAAGCATACTTTCATCTTAAACCATAGCTAAGTCTTTACTTTAAAACATGAATTTGTACTTCGACAGTTGTGTATTCCTCTAATTAAATTTGGGTATTGTCTTTGTAATTTAAAAATGTGTCTTAGCTTTTAAATAGTTACTTTTGATATGATTACTAGTTTGTACCCATTTACAGTGATAGGTAAAAACAAAACTCAAAAAACCCGTAATGATTGATCTATGTTAATTCACAGGTTGATCTCAATATTGATTATGGTGTTATATAGTGAAGTTAAACAGCTAAGACTTTTTTTTAAAAGAATGTAGGGAACGAGAAAGTTCTGGTTCTTTATGAGTCATCTCCCTGGAGTGTTTTGGTATTCCGTAAATCTTGAAATTCTAAAGTAAACAGAATGTTTAAACTTAATACTTGGCAAGGTATGGTTTTCTGTCTTATTAAATTCTCATCCAAAGTTATGCATAAGGACATACAAAGTTCTGCCAATGTCCTCTCTAGCCTAGCTTCACACAAAGGTCAAAATGTTTCTTAAACAAAAAGAAAAAAAAAGAGAGACTAAAAATCTGTCCTTGGGGCCCCTGGGTGGCTCAGTGGGTTAAAGCCTCTACCTTTCGCTGAGGTCATGATCTCAAGGTCCTGGGATTGGCCTCTCTGCTCAGCGGAGAGCTTGCTTCCTCTTTTCTCTTTGCCTGCCTCTCTGCCTACTTGTGATTCTCTCTGTCAAATAAAATCTTTAAAAAAAAAAAATCTGTCCTTGTAGAATGGACAACTATTTATTTTCCTTTTTAATGTAATTTTATGTAATTAATATTCAATGAGATGTTCTTTGCTTAAAAATGATGGCAGCTAAGGTATACATATTTACTTTGAGAAAAATGATTTTTATTGATTTTTTTCAAAGTGCTACTACAAAAAATATTGTTTCACTGAAATCATTCTATTAAAAAAAAAAAACAAACTCAAAACCAAAAGATTGCAAATCACTGAATACATGGCCAAACAAATCTTGTTTTGCCCATCAGCATCTAAATATCCAATAAGGCTATGGTGATGACATATATTTTAAATCGTTTCCTTTCTTTACGTTTTACTTTGCTACTAGAATATAAGACCGTATAAGGAAGGAAATAAGGAGGAAAGAAAAGAAATGGGAAAAACAGAATGTCCTACAGTATTCATCTAAAATGTCCTTTTAGGGGTGCCTGGGTGGCTCAGTCAGTAAGCATCCACCTTTGGCTCAGGTCATGATCTCAGGATCCTGGATTTGAGCCCCGCTTCGGGCTCGCTGCTCTGTAGGAAGCCTGCTTCTCCCTCTCCTACTCCCCCTGCTTGTGTTCCCTCTCTTGCTGTCTCTGTCAAATAAATAAAATTTTAAAAAGAAATAAAAATTAAAAAATAAAAAATAAAATGTCCTTTTTGGGGCACCTGGGTGACTCAATTGGTTAAGTGTCTGCCTTTGGCTCAGGTCATCATCTCAGGGTACTAGGACTGAGCCCGTTAGGCACCCTGCTCAGCAGGGAAGTCTGCTTCCCTTTCTCCCTCTGCCCTTGTTTATGTGTTCTCTCACTCATGCTCTCTCTCAAATAAATAAATAAATATATATTTTTTTAAATGTTCCTTTATTTTTTTTAATTTTTTTTAAATGTTCTTTTAAACTTTTCTTTAGGACCATTAAAAACAAGTAAAAGAAACACACCAAATAATTATTGTGGTCTAATACTAAGAGAATTAAATTGAGTATTTTCCAATGTTTACCATAATAGTCCTGATGCTGTTATTTTCCTATCAATTATATGCTTTTTACAAAAAATAAGAAGATTCCTGATTCTAACATATATAATTTACTAAAAAAGTTTAACAGGCTATTATTGCCTAAATTTTAGTTACTTTTATTAAACATAAATATATTAATTCACTGTAAGACCTACAAAAGGTTAATAAATAGCATCAATAATAAGATTGCCAGATAGGTTTTTTTTTGGCTACCATTTAAACCATTTAAAAAATAAACTGGCATCTGGAGTGGGTATTAAAGATAAAGAACTCTCTCAGCATGCACCATAAAATAGAAAAGGGAAATAAAAGAGCCCTAATAGAGTAGAGAAAAAATACTGAAAATATATTCAAGCATATTTGTTTATATATTCAGGTATGGGTTTTTTGACACCAAGGCCCTGGATGATAGGGACTGTTTTGTTCACTCATGTAGCTTCAGCAACCTAAGGGGGTGCTTGGTATCTGATAGGTACTCAGTTCCCACTTAAGAAAGGATACAGATAAAAAGTAGTGGTGGCTAATCCATCCCTATGGAAAGGAGTGGAGAGTTCAGAAGAAGAGACAGAGAGAGAGAGAAGGAGGAAGGAAGAGGAAGAGGGAGAAGAAGAGGAAGGGAGAGGAAGGGAAAGAGAAGAGAGACAGGGAGTAGAATGGAGAGAGAGAGAGAGAGGGAGAAAGAGGAAGAGAAAGGGATAGAAAGGAGTAGAAAGACGGAGAGAGAGATCATTTGATTCAGAACATACAGGTTCAGTTCTCTTTGGAATTTTTAGAAATATACCGCCTGACTCCAGATGAAAAAAAAGAAAGAAAGAAAGAAAGAAAGAAAGAAAGGAAGGAAGGAAGGAAGGAAGGAAGGAAGGAAAGA
The DNA here is from genome assembly GCA_004023965.1 of Spilogale gracilis. NCBI lineage: Eukaryota > Metazoa > Chordata > Mammalia > Carnivora > Mephitidae > Spilogale > Spilogale gracilis. The sequence goes on from PITA01004081.1 coordinate 20,416, forward strand.
AGAAAAGAAAGAAAGAAAGAAAGAAAGAAAGAAAGAAAGAAAGAAAGAAAGAAAGAAAGAAAGAAAGAAGGAAAGAATCAGAAATTCTGTGGGTTGGGGCTGAACTTCAGTTTGTTTTCAAATTTTAGCTCCCAGTATCAGTCTACCTTCCTCTTTACAAATTAAGCAACTGACCTCCAGAGAAGATCTCATATTAAGATGAGCAAAAGAAGCTAACAACAGTGTTATATTTTTTATCTTCAATGTTCATGAAATTCAAGATGTACAAAATTAAACACTGAAATTAATAGAATAGTGATGAACTTTGGAAGGGTATAATCTGGAAAATTGTATGGGGCAGGGGGCGGGGAAGAGGCATGATGGACGTGTCCTTTGTTCTGATCTGAGTGTGGCCACAACAGGTCCATACATAGGGAAAAAAGCAATCAGCTATACACTTAAGATGGGACTACTTCATATACATTCTATGTTTTACTACAATTCTATTAGAGTACTTTACACTCTGTGTGTTTTACTTCAATTAAAAATAAAAATAAAATGATCATCCCCCTGTTTTATTGAAAATAAAGGCATAAAAGAATAGAAGTACAGAAACAGGATGGGTGGCTGTTGCAAGTAATTAAGTGAATGATGATGGTGTTTTAAAGCATGGTGGTGGTAGTGAACGTGATCCAGACCTTGGACAGAAGTTGAAGAAATCTAGTGGGAAAATATGGCATAAAAGGGAAGGTGAGGAGTCAAGCATGACCATGATACTATATAATGTATACACTTTACATGTTATGCCTATAATATTTTATATATATCCCATCATAGCAATGATGCAGAGAAATTCATTTTCAATTCTGTGGGCACTACGTTTCTCATATGATTCAAGTAATAGTCACCTCCATAGCTCATGGACAGTCACTCCTAGGACTTTTACTTGTCTATTATGACATCATGCACAATTTGTTGGGTCTATTCGTGGCTTACATTTTATTGGCCCAGGGCACCCACTTTGCCTCTCTTTTCCTGCTAAATTTATGCATGACTATATGAAATATATTAAAATATACTGAATGTGTAACAAAAACAAAACAGAAAGTTTTTAAGTTCTAAATCCAGTTTCTAAGTTCTAAACCCAGTCAAAACATCTAGTCAGAACTTGGCAAATCTCCAGATACAGTGAGCCTTGAGGCTGTTGTATTCTATGAAAATTTCTATCATTATCACAGGGCCTAGATAAAAAGATAATTTTGCTCAAATAAATACGAAAATGGACTGCTATGGGTGTTTTCCTTATCAAAGACAAAAATTCAATAGAAGTTGGCTCATAGTTTTGGACCTCAGTAGTTTCTATTGGCATAATTGGAGCACTACCATTTAATTTTGTTTAGGTCTTATAAAATTGAATCCTTTAATTATTCATTTATCAAGCATTCAACTATTAAATTTATTTTATATGTGAATTATGCTCCGTGCTACAGATATAAATTTCAAGACATAGCCATTATCTTCATATTTTCTAAAGAGCATTGACTCATTTCTGATATTTTCCACATTCTCATGAAAAAATGAAAGGCATTTTCAAAACAGAAGTTTCATTTTCTAATCTCATATTGTACTTTTTTCCTGATCCTTATGAACTTGCTAAATATAGGCATATATATTGCTAAGTCACAAACTGGGATTCAAACAAGGAAAGTAAGTGTGTTCATCATCTTCATGTATGAAAATTCAAGACAGTCATCATTGAATTTTTTCCTTCAAAGGTTTCAAACCTAAAGGTCAATATACATTCTTAACACATTAAATATAGACGATATATAAGATATACTTGAAATATTTGTATTTATTCATCTTATTTTTGAATAAACTATTCCAAAACATGTAGAAATTTTAATTAGCACAATTATTTATTGAATTCACACACTTTATAAAAGCTGTGTGTTTTATGACACCTAGCTTTTTAGTATTTTTACTACAAAACTGGTACAACTTGTTTCAGAAAATGTGACTAGAGGCATCTTGCACAGCATTAACAAAGTTATGCCTTGTCCATTCACATGTTTCTTTCACTTTTACTTACTGATACTTAATGAAAGCTCTGTTTAGGTCCTAAATATCTGGGTATGATTGAAATGAGCCTTATACTTTGTGGTTAAATTTAAACTATGGCACCAGTACTTAACAATGAATGATAAATTCATTCAGCAGCTACTGACTGTTTATTACATGCAAAGAGCTCTGCTAGATGGTGAAGGGATATAAAAATGAATTATAAAAAGTCTTTGCCTTTGTGAGCCTGTAAAATAGCTGGAGACAAAAAAGACTGAAAAATCACCATCACACTAGGCATAATATGATAAATTTGAAAAAAGAATTATAAACAATACTTTATGGCCATAGAGAGAATGGACTTATCAATTTTCACTGCAATCTGGAAAAAGCATCAGAGAAGAATCACTTAAACTTGAAGGCTACATCTGACTTTGATAAGGTAGACAAGTGTCAGAAGGAGGATTGGGCACACTACCAGAGCAACCAAGAGCAAAATTGCTCATAAAGATGTCAGAGAATAGGTCATGCCAGGCTTTACTTTCTGCAGTAATGCTTACACAGCAGAATTTGACCTGAAATTAAAAAGCCTTTGTTGCTCCTTGAATTCTGAAACTACTGTAATATGAAAAGTAAAAGAATTGTAAACCAGGCAGCAGATATAATACTTCAAAGTCTGCATTCTCTCTACAGAGGCAATGCATCCTGGTTAGAGCACGCCTGACGGGCTAGATAATGTGGTTATGAATCATACACAGAGACTTCTTAGAAGCATATAAACCAAATTTAACTTCTGTTATCTCTGGATGGTAGATTTTTTTGTGACTTGTGCTATTTTTTGATTAACTACATGTCCTATTTTTTCAGTATAAATGTGTACTGGTAATATCACTATATAAATTAAGTAAATGTGATTTCAACCAAAAGAAATAGGTAAAATTAATCAGTTTGAGTGAATCCCCATCCTATCATGGAATTCAAATAGTAATATAACTTTTAGCCTAAGATTTTAATCAGATATACATTTGTCTGGAGACCTTAAAAAATACAGAGTATTCTTACATAGATTAAAATTCTTTTCTTTAAAGATTTTATTTATTTATTTATCTGACAGAGAGAAACACAGCTAGAGAGGGAACACAAGCAGGGGGAGTGAGAGAGGGAAAAATAGGCTTCCCACAGAGCAGGGAGCCCGATATGGGGCTCAATCCCAGGACTCTAGGATCATGACCTGAGCTGAAGCCAGATGCTTAATGACTGAGCCATCCAGGCGCCCTACATTGATTAAAATTCTTAATTTTGGTTTTCATTTACTCATTCAACAATTAGCTATCCATTGGATATCTCCAATTCCTTTAAAATATATAGTTCTAAATGACAGAGAGATGTTTCTAATGAAGTGCAAGAAATGCTATGGTCAGAGAAACACAGACTCCTGGAGAAGCATGAAGAAGGGTCTATACTGGACTTGAGGTCAAGTAACTAGGAAATAAGAACGTTATTAGTATCTAAGACTTAACTAACGTACTTACAAAGATATTTTCATCTGAGGTTGCCATTACTATACCTTTTTACGACGAAGATGTTGATCAGATCATTAAACTGACATGCTCAAGGTCACATAGAGAGAATATATCAAAAACAGAGTCCATGTCATTAACCCCCACATTTTTCTCTTTAAAAGGAAGCTTGAGCTAGCCCTTGAAAGGTTACAAAATAAGAGGATGTGGCATGAGGTGAATCCAGGGAAGGAGCACTATGTGAACTGGTGATCGTTAAGATACATCCTAAGTTAAGGGACCAGCAAAGAATTCAGAATGTTGAGGGTGAACCTCACCTAAATCTTTCGTCATGCCTCCTTGCTTACCAATGTGAAAAAAGGCTACTCCAAAAGGTGACAAACTTCAATCAGTTTCAAGATCCAGAGTGGGAGGTGAAATCACCAGAAGGGATGCCAGGAGCAAGAATCTTGAAATCTGGAGAATCTAGTGGCAGAAGACAAGGCCCAGAATCTGACAGAGAGAGGCTAGCTGGGGAACATCCTTCAGGCCCTGGTAGGAGTCTGGGCATGATCTTAAAGCCCAGGGAGCTGACGGTGTGTATTAGGCAAAAGAAAGAAATGGTCAGTGTTGCTTGGAAGACATCTATCTATTTTATATAATCACACAGTTCATACACAGATTTATTGGTAGTCTTAAAATTTCACACATCAATTTCTACTCATACTATCTGCAGCGCTCTCTAATTTCTCAAAATTATACTTTAATGTATTTCATTTAACCATTTAACAACGCCATTTCTAGGGCGCCTGGGTGGCTCAGTGGGTTAATCCTCTACCTTCAGCTCAGGTCATGATCTCGGGTCCTGGAATCAAGGCCCTCATAGGGCTCTCTGCTCAGCAGGGAGCCTGCTTCCTCCTCTTTCTCTGCCTGCTTCTCTGCCTACTTGTGATCTCTCTCTCTGTCAAATAAATAAATAAAATCTTTAAAAAAAAGCCATTTCTAACACATTACCTTCACAACATAGTAGGTAAACAAGCTGCATTTGGAAAAACCCCATACTATGTGTCAAGTATGGAAGCAGGGAAAATGGTTGGGACGCTACATTCTCCTCTACTTTTCAACAACCTGGCACAGGGAGTTCATGCAGAGTTTTAAGCCCAAATGCAAAACCTTTGTCATCTTCACCATCATCTCTGGTAAATTTTTATATAATTTTTCCATTCAGTAGAGACTTAGAGATGTAGCACACTTTTTATAAACTTACACAATGAAAAATTAGTAGAGCCAGACTCCAAATTCAATCCTGTCAGTCTCCATTGAGCTTGCTCTCTCCGCCACACTAAGCTTCCTACCACTGTGATTTAGACATTCTGACATACAGTTTGAGCCTCTGAATCAAGCCTTCTACATGACTGAAAGGCTGCTAGGACATGGTGCTTGGTACAAAACAGGGGTTCAATAAATATTTGGTTGAGTGTAAAGACCAAACTGTAGTGGGAAGGTAAAGACAGAAATAGTATGCAAAATCTACTTGTTCTATACATACTCTACGTTGACAAGATTGAAATGCTTCCAAATTAAATCTCAAATATCCAATGCACTTTTAACCTTGGCATATTAACAGATAGAATGACTGATGTGGCCACAAGCCACAGAATATTGGCAGTCACCAGAAGCTAAAACAGGCAAGGAATGGATTTCTCCCATGGTCTCTGAAGGGAGCATTGAATTGTGGATACTTTTTGACTTTGGTCTTGTACTCATTTCAGACTTCTGGCCTCCAGAACTATGTGAGCTTAAGTTTCTTTTGTTTTAAAACACCAAGTGTGTGATAATTTGTAACACCAGCCACAGGTAATGAATACAATTTTCTAGTCAATAAAGCAGTAGATAACACAACATTAGCAAGACTAAGAGTTGGCTGGGATCTGTGAGCCTGCAGATTTCCAGGCCTTGTGCTCTGAGTTTTGATTTGTTAAGCCTTTGGGGAGGGAAGGTAAAACATGAAATTGAAAGTCATTGTTAGGGTAAGCCACACATCTCCCTTTTCTGTCTCAATTTACTCTGTGTTGTGGGATAGGGAGAGGTGGAGGAGATAGTAATTTTGTTTCACTTTGCAGTTTCTGGGTCTCTGGTTAGTTGCAAGGAGCTGGTTATTAATTAAGCAGCAGAGTGTAATAATGAAAAGTTTTGCAGACAAGTACAACTGGATTTGCCTCCTACTTCTGTAATTTATACCAGGTATGCCATGGAGAAAGTTTTTATTCCCCTGGAGCCTCAGCTTCCTTATCTATGAAATGAGATTAAAAATATTTTCCACATAATATATGAGGACTAAAGGTGTTTATACCAGGTATGCCATGGAGAAAGTTTTTATTCCCCTGGAGCCTCAGCTTCCTTATCTATGAAATGAGATTAAAAATATTTTCCACATAACATATGAGGACTAAAGGTTTAGCTCTATACCAGGCATTTGTGCATGTGTATGTTTATACTTACACATACGTATATATATCTGATATATATTATATGAGAAATGCTTTATAGAAATACATGTGCGCTGTAACAATCTATGTGTATGTGTAAATAGATGGATATATATAAGTAAATATTGGCATGGATATACAGATATGAAAAATCCATTAGTATTTTATCAGATAAAAATTATTTTTGTTTAAATTCTTCTATTTTAACTGACTTGGTAATTAGAGAATAATGAACATTGTTTAATATTTTTGTCAGTTATAGATATGTAAGCTTAATAAGCTATAATTACCAGTATAAAGTTATTATAAATATACAATTATAAATATATAATGATTATTATAAATATAAATATAAAATTTATATTACAAATATAAAATTATAAAAAATTACATCAGTATTCATTGACTTAAAGATACACTCTGTGGGTTTTAATGAATTCCTGCTTTTCAGTTTGTTTCGGAGAATAATACAAAGAATCTTACTCTTTTGCTATGAAGTTATAAATTTGGCCTAAATTTAATGTTTATTACATACAGGATTAAAGTTACATATTTGCCAATTTGCCATTTTGTGATGAAATTATTTTGACAAATGCATAATTTCATCACAAAATCTATACACTACTATTTATCTCACACACCCAACCCCCCACTCAACCTAACCAAAGTTTATACACCTTCCATAGATAGGAAAAACCAGTATAGTATTAAAGAAAAATAATTTATATTGCAAGGCTGGGAGTAAGGAACGGAGAGGGACCGAAACATTAAAGAAGAAGGAAGTGGGGGACACCTGGGTGGCTCAGTTGGTTAAGCATCTACCTTTAGCTCAGGTCATGATCTCAGAGTCCTGGGATCGAGTCCCAGATGGGACTTCCTGCTTAGTGGGGAGTCTGCTTCTTCCTCTCCCTCTGCTCTTCCCCCCACCTCCCGTTCATGTTTTCTGTCTCTCTTTTTCTCTCTCTCTCAAATAAATAAAATCTTAAAAAGAAAAAGAAAAGGAAGACGAAGGAAAAGGAGGAGGAAGTGGGAGAGAGGAGGAAGAAGAGGAAGAGGAAGAGGAGGAGGAAGGGTTGAAAATCCAATGAGTTGACTTCTTTTGTTAAGCTTGCTTATTAGTAAGTTTAAAAGCAATTTGGTCTAGACTCAAAGACACATGAGACCCAATACTCTTCTTCTATAGGCAGGTTCAGTGAGACCCTGTTCCTTTGCAGGTTTGCTGTGATGAATGAAAAATGCAAGCAAATCATCCAGCACAGCACCAGATATACATGGCTGACATTCAAGAATTAAAGCGGATCAATAAGTGAAGCTGACATTGTTGAGTGTTCGACGATTTTATTTCTATAATATGATTTCACAGTATTTTTGTTATGTTTGAAATACTGCTAATATAAATCAAGTGGGCAATATGATTTTTCAAAGGCATTTCATGAATTTTTATCCGAGTCTATTTAGAGGAGTCAGTTTGACTCAATTTATATTAAAAATATTTAAATACAATGTCATAAAATAACTAGCTTGAGCATTTCCACTGATTTTTCAAATAATTTATTTCATTCAAGATAAACTTTTCAAGTGATTATACTGAGATCAAATGAAAAGATTATCCTTAAAAAAAAAAAAAAGAAAAGATTATCCTTATTTCATTTCCTTTTTCTCTTTTTATAGAAGTAATTTTTAGAACATTATTTATCACAGGTTTTTAAGCTAAGAATGTCATAGTCCTTAATTAAAATGGCCTCATATATTAGTATATTATCTACCAGACTATGGCTTTCAAAATTGTTCTGTGGGGCACCTGGGTGGCACAGAGGGTAAAACCTTGGCCTTCGGTTCGGGTCATGATTTCAAGGTCTGGTATCGAGTCCCACATTGGGCTCTCTTCTCACTGGGGAGCCTGCTTCCCCCTCTTTCTCTGCCTGCCTCTCTGCCTATTTGTGATCTCTCTCTCTGTCAGATAAATAAGTAAAACCTTAAAAAAAAAAAAAGAAGAAAAAAAATTTGTTCTGTCATATATCTTATCACTCAGTGTTATAAGTGGTCATTTTCTATGTTTAACAAAGAGGCTGAGGGTGCCTGGGTGGCTCAGTTGGTTGGGCGACTGCCTTCGGCTTAGGTCATGATCCTGGAGACCCGGGATCCGGGTCCCACATCGGGCTCCCTACTCGGCAGGAAGCGTGCTCCTCCCTCTCTCACTCCCCTTGCTTGTGTTCCCTCTCTGGCTGTGTTTTTCTCTGTCAAATAAATAAAATCTTTAAAAAAAAAAAAAAGAAAGAAAAATATGGAACAGTAAGTCCTTTTAAGAGAGATTAGATTATTGAAGGTAATGAAAACTAAATTTATGAAAGGACTCTTACAAAATGTACTTTCTAATAATAGGTATGATTGTACTTTGTGTTTACTGGGATACGACCTAGTGGTGGGAAATAATTTACAGCAATTAAGTTAAAAATATCAGGATGGGGTGTCTGGGTGGCTCAGTCAGCTAAGCATCCAAGTCTTAATATTGGCTGGCTTGTCATCTCAGGGTCCTGAGATCTGAGACCTGTGAGGTGCCTTCAGCCTGGGCTTCAGCACTCAATGCAGAGTCTGCTAGAGATTCTCTCTCCCCCTCTTCTCTCCGCCCCTGCTCATGCTCCCTCTCCCTCTTTCCTCCCTCTCTAAAATAAATAAATAAATAAATCTTTAAAAAATAGATAAAGCATATGCTAAATGTTTAAGAAAGTGGTTGATACTCCAGTATAGTTTAAATAATTAACTATGGCTTACAATGGTTATCATACATGCATATATAAAGCTTACTAATTTTCCTCAAATAAAAGAAAAAATTTGCATATTTCTCCAAAAAGAAAGAAAAAAATTACACAGAATCTGGAATCCAATTCAAAACTAGTTACATTTCATTTGTATCATTTCAGTGTCTATCTGTCCTATTAATGGCATGAACCAATATAAATACTGTTACTCATGAGAACATTTAAACTATTTATTCTGTAATATAAAGTAATGTAGAAAAGCATTCTTATATTTTCAGCATTTATTTAATGGCAAACTAGACAACTCCAATAAAAATATGATTCCCATGCTATTATTGTATTCCTTTTTCGTTGGACTTAATACTTTTTAAGAAATATCTTTTTTACTTTCTATGAAGATAGAAATATATAGCTATAAAGAGTGAAAACCCAAACATATCTCTAAGATAAAATAATGAACAGAAACCATGGTCATTGGTGTTTTGTTAAATCAGTCTAGCAAGTCAGAGTTCCATCAGTCTAATTTCCTCGATGCAGAAATGAACAGGGACTGAGCATTCACTGAATTGTTTGCCTGGGTCAGAGTCTGAATTCGAATTCGAATTCGAATTCCAGTGACCATTGTCCTTCCAGCTTAACAAACTTCCTTTCAATGTTTCCATGTCATTCCAATTACTTCATTTGAACTTTGCTAATAATACCGAGCAACTTCTAGAGACAAATTCAGTTTAAAAAAATCATCAGGGCGATATTCTAATAACTTAAGTATAAATTTCTTAATGTTAATAGTTTATGCTTCTTCTTCCAAAGTTTGAACCTATAGGAAAATAATGAAATGATGATGAAAACTACAAAGTAGAAATTTCCACTTAGCATTTTGTGAGAGACCAGAGCTATATTTGTAGTAAAGCATTTGTCTTCATTAAGCTATCTTTTTCTAGCCATTCCAGAAGATGAACAGTTTCAAAAATGGCAGAGGATCATGTGAATGAACTAACTTAGCAATATTCCACTCCTCTGAGTCATAGTGCTAGAATCCTGCAGTGTGCCATTTATAAGATTTTATTAAATCTTTAAGAGCATTCCAATATTTTATCTCTTCCCTATTTGGTCAGAAACCTCATCTTCCTATCTTACCTAAATAGATCCTTTAAAAGAGAAGCAATTACAAGCAGTGGTTAAAAGAATTAAAACTTAAAGGAGAGAATACTGATAAAAGCATATAATACTTCCACTAAGAAGAATAGTTTCACTGTCCAGATAAGTGTAAAATTACTGAAATTGAATAAAGATGTCTATAAGTCCATAATGGTATTATTCTGGAAGTCACAACCCCATGGGACTTGGAAATGGAGAATTAAGGGAGAGTGAAACCAAATTTTCTACCTTCAAGGAATAAAAAAGGGTACGAGGAATAAACATTCCCCAAATCCTCTTATCAGCAAATTTTAAACAACATGGTATGTTAGAAAGTAAGACTGAAAATTGTGGCTGAAACACGATTGAGCTATTACAGTGAGTGAGGTCATCAGAGGAGCCAGCAAAAAGGAAGGATGATTTGTGACTCCATTTGTCAGGTCCTCAGCACTATGTTATGATCAAAATTTTGGTTTACTTCATGTAATCAAATTTCCTAATCTCTTATGCATTTGTGAAGCTCTTTCAATGGTCTATTTTAAAATAAAGGAAAATTTGTCTTCCCAACAACTTTCCCCTACATGTCTTACATTTTTGTCTAAGAACCTAGCACTTGTGTCTCTGCATTTCAAATACATGTTGGGCGTTTTTCTGCTATTTTTAATCTCCTGGGCATTCTGGACATTCCTAGTATTTATAGTTTACTAATTTATTCCCTTGTGTAATCTCACCAAAGTGTGGCATGCAGTGTATATTCTGAATTCTGATACCACCCACCTAGAAATTACTCAACAGGTGCGATCCATACCAGTAACTTCATCTTTGGATAAGGTTAAATATAGTGTTGAATAATCTCCTTCAAACTGAGTTCCATTTTTTCAGGATGAATTTAGTCTCAAGCTTATTAAGAAACATAGCCATGACTTTGAGACATAGAATAAACATGAATCTAATCTCACAATAATTATGCTAATAAATTGGTACAAGGGCAAGTTCATATTTCTCTTAAATATGTTCTTTGGCCCATGTAATTTGAAAGCTTTATTGTTGAATTTTCTTCATCCATTTTGAGATATCATAATTGAATTTTTCTCTATATTATAAGGTAATATGCAGAATCCCATGGGAAAAATATATTATTGTTCTCTAGTACTCTGAATTTATCTTATTGATGAATTCCTTCAATTTCTATTTAATCCATTTTCAGATACCCACATTTCATACAATCATATCCCCTTGTATCAACAAAGGACAATGTAACCCTTTTTTTCTAATCTACACAGATTTCAAATCTCTTCCTTTGCCACTTTCTTTAGGATTTAGCGTCATCTCTTGTCTCCCCAATCCCTGGATCCTCCCTCGCCATACTGCTTCCTCTTTCTTTGTTATATAAATATATATATATTTTTTCAACAGGATAACTTCCAGAAAGATTATTCAAGGCTCAGTGGATATGTACCCCTCTGTTACTCCTCAACACATGGTTACCCTATAGAAGACATCTGCATAAAGGTCATGAACACCTGTCCAACTGCGAGAACCAACTTCTTTGTTCCAGCACACCCACTAGTAGGCTAAGTAGCACTTGACAGTATCTACCAGAATCTGTTCATCTTACTTTGTCCCACCTCACTGGGTTAGTCCAAATACTCCAGTTTAAGCTACCATAGCTACCCTAAGGATCCACAAACCACATCTACAGATCTACCCTCTTAAAGGTGGGCTCACTCTCTCACCAGTCTTTCCTTTCAATGACTCTACACCTTTGCTCATCACATATATATTGGTATTACCCCATATGAAAATCTCAAATTTCTTCCCTCCTGACTTTATACAGGCCTTCTGTTGAGATCTCATCTCATCCTTTTCTTTGGCTTCAGTCATTATCTATGTACCAGGTATATTCTAATACCTTGATTGTCACTTTTAGGAACACACACCTAACTGCCTGAAGTTACCTCCTGCTCGATGTTCTAATGAATAGGTCAAACTCTACTTTCAAAATATGAATTTGTCATCCTCCCCCTTCTACCTTTGACTGTTTTCTCCCTCTGTAGTAATTATGTTTAACAGTACCTTATCAGGTCATATATGTGCAATCACTTTATATTTCCTATATTCTTCACCTCCCATATCCAAATGGAGACTAACATACATATTCTACAATTCCGAGAAAGCACCTCGGGTGATCTTTTTTAAAATATTTACAACAGATCATGCCACAGTCCAGCTTTAAAAGTCTTCCAAATGCTCTCCAAGCAACTTAGAATGACATACAAACTCCTTACTTTGCCCCTATAATCAGGCTGTCATCATCTCAATCAAACCCTCACTGTCCTCAAACCACAGCAGTCTTCTATCTGTTGCTGGAATGCACCAAGCTCACTCCCTTCAAGGTACTTCTTCTCTGTGCCTTTGTAACACCATTGGTAGTATGTATTTCAATATTTGCCCCTCTGATCCTCAAATGACCCTACATCTTATAGCTCAAGCGCTCAGCAAATATTGGCTCAGTGTGAATTTCTTGGCTGTTATTCATCAAAATATTTATTAATGTATTATAGATTCATACCATGCAAGAACTTATATTCTTAAAGGCTTAGAATAATCCACTAAAGCTTATCAAATTTGAAATTTAAACAAAGACAAATTGTGACTAGAAACGGGAGCATACCAAGTTCTACCTTACCTTTAAACACAAACAGCAAGCAAAGATCACAAAAGATTAGAAATACAGAAGGGGGTAGTGAAAACAGTTCTGTGAGTAAGGATAGAACTCACTGTCTTGGTTGTTAAGCAATATACAAACAGGCACCATCCTGTTTGGAATAGATATATCAAATTAATAAGCCTAGACATGCTCTCTCATGCTCTCTTTCCTCTACTTTCTCATCTCAGTTAAAATTTGGAATTTTTATTCATTAATAATATAGCCAATTCTTAAGAACAGAGGAAAAAATAATTCAACCAAAGAAGCTACATTTTTTGTCATATGTGTTATCCTGAATGAACACGTGGAAAGCCTGCCGATTTCAGATTCAAAATTTAACTACATCAGAAAAAATGAGATGTATTTTTTAATGTAAATAATGAGAGGATACAAGTCATTCTTTACTCAAAATTCAACGAGAATCTGACTAATCCTATTTGGCTTGAAAAACTACCTTTTCCATAGCATTTACATCTTTTAGGCTTTGATTTTTCTGTGTTTTATTTTTTAAATCAAAAGCAGAAATATTAACAAAACACATATACTACATGTTACATGATATTTTGGAGCTAATAAGGAGTACGATGTAATAAAAAATTAACAGAGTCTAATCCTCATGAGAATGTTTTCACAGATTTGTAGATCTTTGGTATCGATGTTTCAGATAAATATCTAGGGACTGAATTCCTATTCATAGTTACGAGCTCTCAAGAGTTTTTTTTTTTTTCCTTCTGTCATGAAGCATTATCTTGGTTGTTTCTTGGACTTCATAATCAGAATCAAATTGGAATGACAGCAGAAAAGATGTGTTTTAGCAACCAGAACTTTTTATGATTGAAATAATGAAAGAAAAGCCACATGTTGAGTTTAAGAAACAATATCTGAGATTCAGGGACTACAGAGCTCTTTAAGCTAAAGTCCTAAAAATCTTTTAGCAGGTGTTAATTCATGAATGCATCTTAACAAAGTTTGTAACAGCACTATTGTGCATTTCTGTATCAGCTGAGGTAGTAAAGAATCCATGATTACATGTCATTATTACATCCTAATTAAGGTTCATTATACAGATGAAAAAGCTGAGACTCAGAGAGGTTAGAGCTCTTTTCCAGTATCACACAGCTATTATTTTAAGAGGGTATGAAGGTATTATAATTATTTTCAATAAAACTATAATTAATTTCCAGAGAATCACACTTGTGTCCAGAATAATTAGATCAGGAATTTCCTTAAAACTGAAGTATTTTACAGAAAAAAAATTTTATGGTGATTATTTTTCACAACAGTTACACAGAGTTTATGACATTGTAATAGTTCCTTAGAGCATTTATTAATCACACACACACACACACACACACACACACACACACACACACACATCCCAGAAGTTCTAGCTAGTCACTCTTTAAGAATACATTTCTTTTATTATTTTGGATTTCAGTATTCTGATCTTAAGTAAAGCAAGTCAGCACATCAAAAGAGTTCACTTCTTTTTCATTCTTCCAATCTCTGACAATTAAGGACACTCATCACATTCACTTAAAAATGCCTATTCAGTGCTAAAAAGAGTTTTGAAGGAAGCCTTATCTTATGGATTTTGGCTATCACTCCTGATTATATTCACTGATATAACTTTGATGAAAGCAATTGCACTTCAGGTAGTCCTATAAAATTAAGGGGTGGCTATTTAATTAGGAGAGTAGTGAGTTTGTATCTCAGCAGTTTATCAATCTATTTTTTTTAATTACAAAATTTTAAGCTTTACCAGTTGGTAAAGATAAAAAGGATTGGGGAAGCACAGACCTCTAGACCAAGAGCTTTCTGGAAAAGTCTATGAATCATATCTCAGGATCAGTCACTGCTCAGAAAACTTTCCAGCAGCATGCCTTTGGAACTATTTCCAAAAGTGCTGAAGAGTCCATGTGTTAACACAGGACTTTATTATGAACAAAGAAAATACCATTTATATGTATTTTAAGATGCACATGGCAAGTTCTGTTCTTCAAACCAGTTGTTCAGACAAAACGGCTCCACTTAAAATTGGAAATGGCATTTACTGACAGCAAAACCAATGTTCAATTATTCAGATATCAAAACAACAACAAAAAGTAAGATCTGAGAAGACACTTGGAGATATGTTATTCAGGAGTTACACATATTCCACTGTGCTGATGCTATACTTGTTCATAAATTCACCCAAAGAAATACATATGATAGAATGTGATCAAATGGTATCTTAAGCAGAAGGCATGCAAAAGAAATTTCTAGTCCATTTATAAAGGTAGTTTAACCAAAAGTGAAGATAAGCATTAAATTTTAGAATAAGTATGATTCTTACCATCTGAGATTGACTCCTAGGACATCCATTGATATCTTCAACTTTTTCATTTGCTAAAGCCAAGAAATAAAATAAAAGAGAGAAAAAAAGAATGACATGCTTAAGCAATGAAGTGAAACACAAAAAAAAGGAGACTAAGAAAAAAAACAAAAAAACACAAAAACAAGCACAATGCTGCTGCTACATTCACTGTCTCCCAAGCTGTGTACAAGAGGACACACTTGTTAGCTGCTGCCAATTCCATATGCACAAATCAGGCAAAAAAAAAAAAAAAAAAAAAAAGAAGTGAGTGAGAAGGAAGTTGCTGCTAATTCTTTAGCTTGTGCCAAATGACTGCTGACAGAAACCTTTCACAATTGTCCCTGCTGGATCAGGATACAGTTTCAAGGAATCTCAGAATGTATGAGTTGCTCTAACCAACAAAATGCACACATGGGAGACATATGGTTTAATGAAGCATTCGTTTCTGACATATCGGTGTATGTAAAGATACAGCTCTAGCCATTTAAAAGTATAGCCAAACTACTTTTTTCAAATATTCTCACATAAACATTTTTAATTAAATCACGGGAGAGCGACATGAATCTCAGAGACTCACGAACAGAGTTCCTATGCATTCAATTGAGACTGTGTTTCACCGAGGCGGGTGGGGGCAGAGACTTTCACGGTTTTTCCCCGGAGGACAGGTCTTACCAATGATCTGGATGATTTCAGCTAGCAGGACTCCATCTGCAATGTCTTGTTGCAAATCCTTGATCAGCCGCTTGTGGCCCGATTTTGCTAGGTAGTGGTTGGCCCAGTCAGTATAAATCTGTTTAACAGAGGGTGAGAAGAAGTGCGATGGTATGAGAGAAAATAGAGACAATAAAAACGCTTAAGACAAATGTTGGATTCAAAGGGAAGCTATTCTGGATCACATTCCAGCTTAAGAAGTCATAGCTCAAAAGGAAATAGTTGTAAAATAATTTTATAAGGCTCTCTCTCCCACTTATCTCTTGTTTCAAAGGAGGATGATTCACTCTTTCTAAACCAGGGACTCATCATTTGTGACACAGCAAAACTCCCTTTCCGGATGACTACTGAGGAAACTCCTGTTTGCAAATCAGTTGGGTTTTCACTCTTTCCCCTGGTCCTGTCATACTGAAAATAACCCTGCCTGTCCCTGTAAACGGAAACCACCTGGAATGATTTATACAGGAACCTATTATAAACATTTCTGTTTCTCTGAGACTTTATTAGACTTGTCATGTGAGATACTGTATGTGACAATATTTTGGCATTCCGCTATAAAATAATCGCAAATGCCAAAGATATTTTATTTGGACTGTCATCTCCAATTTAAGCCTCTTGAGATGTGTTTATATAAGAAAATAGAGGAAGCAAATACAGTTATTACATAGAAATTACAAAACAGATTTGAGGAGTAGATTATAAATTATAAGGTTGGCAGTCAGTCATAAAGTAGAGGTGACTCTTCAATGGTAAATTAGGACATAAAGACAACCTGAAATTCTTAAAAATTCTCACAACCTAAAACACTACTGATTTTTCAAATGTTATGAGACACCTTCTAAAGTAATCTAATTATAAGGAAATAAATAAATATTGAGATGTTTCAGTTTTATGGGTGGCTCATTTAAATATATGTTTATAACAAGGCAGACTCTGAAGAACACAATATCTGAAATGACAATAGAGAAGAGGAAATGATTGAGAAATATGTATAAAAATGTGCTCTAGAAGCACGAACTGGAAACATAGTGGAACCTGGACACAAGAAATAAACGGAAAGGGCACTGGGTGGCTCAGTAGGCTAAGCTTCAGCCTCTTGGTTTCAGCTCATGTCCTGATCTCAGGGTCCTGAGATGGAACCCCTACTCAGGCTCTGAGCTCAGCAGGGAGTCTGCTTGAAGATTTTCTTCCTCTTCTCCTGCCCCCAGGTACCTGCATGACTGTCAGTTCTCTCTCCCTCAAATAAATAAATAAATCTTCCAAGAGAAAAGGAGTGAAGCAAAGGGCCTTCCCTAGAGCAGAGACCAGGTAAAGAAAGGCAGAGTGGGAAAGGAATCAAAAACACAGTTGAAAAATTTGTAACTGAAGTAGCAAGACTTAAATTAGGACAAATTAGACTGGAAAGGTAAATTGAATCAGTCCAAAGCACTGAATGCCAAACAAATTATAAAAAAATATGACTTTTTGTTTCTAACAAAATCAATACATGTTTGTGTAAAAATGAAACAAAATAAATCAGAAGTGTAGAAACTAAGAAATAAAAAGTTTCCCCACAATTTGCAACTCCTACTCCCTTTTGAATACATTGGTGTGAATGATTCTAGAACATTATCCTATGCCTTACACACTTCACCACATGCCACTGCATCACACACCTGCATATACATATACACATGACAGGATTTTTAAACAAATATGGCTCAATTTCACATATCATTCCGTGCTTCTCAACTTTTTACATAACGATATTTTAATAACACCACTACAATCATTTTAGTATCTCACTATTTTTGATGTTATATTGTACATAATATCAATCCTCCTGTTGAAAGATACTTAATTTGTTTAAATATGTTTCTATTGCAATTAAAGTTCTAAGAGACATCCTTAAAATGTATCTTTGCACACTTATACCCAAGTATTTTTATAGGACCAAAAGCTAAAAGTGGGACTACTAAGTTTTTTTAAATGGATCCTCTGCACAAACATTCCAAAATATAATGTAGAAGTCAAAGAAAGTACTTCTTAGTTTAGAAAATATAAAGTGGCATCTTAATGCAATATAGTGGTGATGACGTTTCCTAAGACTATAAATATTTGGAAGCATCCAACTGCATAAGAAAAATATATTCGTAGCAATATTATACCTCCTTTCCCTATATTCACGATCCTTTTTATAGCAAAGATATTAGTGGAGAAAAGGGACTTGCATACATGTCTGCTAAGCTGGAAAACAAAAACATGATTCCTGGATACTCTTATTTGGGGATCGTTTCCCTCAAAATTTTATTCTACTTGTATTTTCTATTTTGTACTATGAAAATATATTTTTACAAGGATATACTGCTCAGAATCTGAAACACTGAGGACTTTCCCTTCATTGATACATCATTCAAATGATAGCATTAACTGTTTGGTCTTCTACTAGAAATTTTAGGTTGAGTCAGACTTGATTTGTACCCTTATATCCCCATAGGCAGTAAGTTATAAGGACCAGTTGACTGACTTTAAAGCATCCCACAAAGATGAAGAACATGAGTTCTGGAATCAGTACACCTGGCTTTGAGGCCCAGCAGACCTCTTACTGACCTCCATCCCACTCCCCCGACCCCCAAGATGTTGGACAAGTTTCTTATCCTTTCTAAACCTTAATTTCCCTATCTGCAAAATAAGCATGATAATAATACTTACACTGTAGGATTGTGTCAGGACTAAATAAGATAGCACTTGTAAAGTGCCCCTCACAGAATTAGACCTAAAGAAGTGCCTGCCTTTTATTATCATCATGATGGCATTTAGTTTTATTTGTTACAGCGGCTTTCTAACAAATATTTATTAAGGGTGTTGTTTTGTAGACTTTAAAAAATTTGAGAGGATTGGCAGAAGATTGAAACAAAATGGACTCCTTGCTTCTTTTTTTTTTTTTCTAAGATTTTACTTATTTATTAGAGAGCAAGGGGGCACAAGCAAGGGAGAGGTAGAAACAGACTCCTGACTGAGCAGGAAGCCCCATGTGGGACTTGATCCCAGGACCCTGGGAGCATGATCTGAGCTAAAGGCAGACATTTAAGCGCCTGAGCCACCCAGGCACCCTGGACTCCTTGCTTGTGACATCCCTCCTGTCTCTCCCTCCTCCTGACTTTTGTTTGATTCACCCGTGGCATGCATCTAACCCTAAGGCCGCCATGTTCTCATTCAGGTCTGCAAGGCCCCCACCGTGGCTCTACCTCCATCAGGCGCTATGTTACAAGTACTTTGTTTTATAATGAAGGCACTAAATCATGCAAAAAATACTTACTCAAATACACACAGAATGGAATGTATTAGAAATGAAACTAAGAATACTTTCATTCTCCTAATGCATATCACCAGTTAGCCTCTATCCAAATTATTCCTGGAACTTAGGTGAGAAAACAGATGAGAAGCCAACTAGTTGGCTTCAAGACTGACTGGAAAAGCCTCTGATTTAGCTCATAAAATGTTTTTTACTTGGTCCAGGGTTTCTTCCAGAGGAATCCCAAGCCTAAGTGCTTACACTTGTCTTGCATCTTTAATATGTGAAGCATTGTTCAGACCATAATCTCTGACTTCAGCTGCAACCAGCAAAATCAAGTTAGACTATATAAATAAACTGAAAATAAATCTCCATTTAAAAAAGACCCTATACTTATTCTTTCTTAGCATGTGTAAAAAATACTTGAGACCCTTCAAGCAAATTAGTACCTTTCAAGAGGATGTTATAATCTATGAAATATGAAACAATTACAAAATAACTTATAAATATATTCTAATACTATATTTAAACTTATTTTTGTCTTTTAAAACTTTATATATATATAAATTGGATAAAAAGGTGGAAACATGAGGTATGTCTTTAATGAAGACAGTCTTCAAGAAAAGGACACACAGTATATAAGTATATGCAAAACTCATCAGTAAACTTTACCGAACTACTCTGATAAGAGAGGGTACAAACAACCTTGTCAACCGTCACATTAGAATCTACTCTTAAAATAAATATAACAGAATGGTCATACGGTCATGTCCAGATTATGGCTCTGAACTCCAAAGTTGCCTTTGGTTCATTGACACACACACACACAAACACACACACACACACACACACACACACACACACACACATCACACATCACAATATTTAACCCCCTAGCCTCACTTGAAATGAGTGGTAATGATTCCTGTAGGATTATGCTATAGAATGCTATAGAATGCTATAGAATAACAACAATAAGTTTTTAGTGAACAAATTGATATAACTGGGCACAATGTCAAATTAATCATAAATTAATAGTCATCAAGGCCTGGCTGAAGTTTTAAATAAAATTTATTTCTAAACATCTGAAGCCAGTTTTCCCCACCTGTATTAACTCCAATATTTTAAATATAAATGTCATCTCATGTGGTAAATATACTTTAAGAATTTTTTTAATAATTGTTTTTTTTTAAAAAATATTTTATTTATTTATTTGACAGAGAGAGAGATCACAAATAGGCAGAGAGGCAGGCAGAGAAAGAGGGGGAAGCAGGCTCCTCACTGAGCAGAGAGCCCGATGTGGGCCTTGATCGCAGGAACCTGAGATCATGACCCTGAGATCATGCCGAAGGCAGAGGCTTAACCCTCTGAGCTACCCAGGTAGGTAATATTTTAGGAAATCCTGAAAAATTAATCAGAGAAGACTTACCAAGTGATACTTAGAAGTTCAGGTAAAATAATATGGATATTAATCCATTTATGGTAATTAAACTATATATTATAATTAGAAGATTATTGATATCATGAACTATTATCATTTTCAAGTCCTTAAATCTTAGCTATCTGCCCAAATATAGTTAACCTAACTAAGGAAAACTGCTGCAAGATGTGATGATCTCTTAGTTGAGTTATTTGCTCTTATAATATTTCTTACAGAGCTTATTTCTCATTATAAAGTAATTGGCTCAAATAGAAGGCAATATATGTAACCAAATTGCTTCTGTCCAGTGAACTTGTTACAGTGAAACAATATCAGAAGAACATCTACTTTGATTCTCCACAGAATCCTAAGCATTTGTTTATGGTATTACTTTTTTTTTTTACTACAGACAATGTAATACATAGCCTTCGTCTATCACAGCAAACTGCCCCAGAACTTTTAAGCCAGTATTTAATTTGGTATTTGATGAGTATATTATAAGTAACCAAACAGTTATATAAAAGCAATTATGACTATTGTTATTATATGCACTACTCTTAGGTATATAAATGTTTCAAACAAATGCAATATTTTTATTTATTTATTTATTTTGAAAGACAATAGTTTTAATGAATGTTAAATGATCAAAGAAATGTAAAGTAGTAGTAAAGGAAAAGCAAACTTCATTTAGGAGTCCATTTTAATAGAAAGACACAAATCTATAGCCTGATTGAAAATATTATGTCATCGATTTTTAAATATTAGCTGAGCTAGTTTTAATCCTGCACTTGTTTATACAATTAGCTTTTTTCCCTACATTCAAGCAGTAGCTGTATATTCTTATAAACACTGCTCTCTGATATATTCAAATTATTGGCTTTGAGAATTCATATAGGATGTTTTAACCCATAACAGTAATTGTGTTGAAATCAAGGATTTCAATGGTAATAACTAGGCTTCTGTATCTTTGAAAGCTATGTAAGACTAAGTACATAAAATTAACAAACAAATGCCAGATTAGGGAACTGTGACTGACATAAGTATTTTTCCCACAAAAATGAAAACCAGTACTTGGAAGAGAATTGAAGGAAGGCAAGGTCCTGAGAGCTTACCTAACAGGCCAACTGCCTGGGCTGAGTTTCATAGTATCATTTGGACCTGAGAAGGGACTTTGGTAGAGGCCTACCAAGACAATATAGAAAAGCATCCATTTTATTTCTAATCCCCTGATAACCATATGGAATTATCAAAAGGGAAGGCAGTTATACTAGAGAGCACTTGAAATAGGACAGGAAGGATGCATAGTTATGATACAGGAAAGTGCAAAGTGTGTGTGGGGGTGTGTGTGTGTGTGAGGATGGTTTATAATGCAAGTCTGACAGGCATCATAAGTTTCAGCAATCACCACACAGGTGTTGGTGGGTACTAGTATCCATGGCAAATTGGTCCATACTGGTGTCATGATAATTTGTAACCATGCTTACCAACCGTCCCAGAACCTATCATTCCAGGGAGAAACGATGAACAAAGAAAGGTGAAGAATCTGGAACTAAGAGAACATTTTCCTTGAAGACTGAACTTCAAATCAGAAGTGACTGAATTATTTCACACTGGGAGCAATGAATTTTCTGTGAGTACACATAAAAAGAGGTTTGGGAGGTAAACTTATATATTTATTATTTTTAAAAGCTACATTTTTGTACATCTCATTTTTAGGACTCAAAAATTCATGAATGTATGCAATATATGTAATAGATTCACCAAGTAAATGGTTGAACTCTGCTGGTTTATTTCATTTTTACATCAAGAAAAATGATAGTTCTTTATGGAGTTTCTCAATCTTATGTATAATTGCACCAAAAGGAGTAAAATACCTAAGAATAAGTTTAACCAAGGAGTTGAAAGACTTATATTCTAAAAACTATAAGACAATGATAAATAAATTGAAGAAGACACAAACAAATGGAAAGATATACCCATGCTCATGAATTGGAAAAATTAGTATTGTTGAAATGCCTGTACTACCCAAAACAATCTATGGATTCAGTGTAATCCATATCAAAACACCAATAGTATTTTTCACACAACTAAATTAGATAATATTAAAATTTGTAAAGGACCACAAAATACCCCAAATAGCCAAAGCAATCTTGAGAAAGAAGAACAAAGCTGGAGGTATCCCATATTCAGATATCAAGATATGCTACAAAACTACAATCATCAAAACAATATGGTACTAGGAAAAAATCCATAGATCAAGGGAACAAGATACAATGCCCAGAAATACACCTATACTTATACGGTCAAATAACCTATGGCAAAGGGGGCAAGAATATACAGTGGGGAAAAGAGTCTCTTCAATAAATGGTGCTGG
Organism: Spilogale gracilis; assembly: GCA_004023965.1. Classification (NCBI taxonomy): domain Eukaryota; kingdom Metazoa; phylum Chordata; class Mammalia; order Carnivora; family Mephitidae; genus Spilogale; species Spilogale gracilis. The sequence goes on from PITA01004081.1 coordinate 43,185, forward strand.
GAAAACTGGACAGCTAGATGCAGAACAATGACACTGGATCACCTTCTCATATCATATACAAAAATAAACTCAAAATGGATTGAAGATCTAACTGTGATGCCTGAAACCATAAAATTCCTGGAAGAAAACTTTGGCAGTAATCTCTGTACCATTGGCCTTGACAACATATTTATGGATATGTCTTTTCAGGCACCGGGAAAAAAAGCAAAAATAAACTATTGAGATTATAACAAAATAAAAAGTTTCTGCTCAGTGAAGGATATCAACAAAATAAAAATTTAACCTAATGAATAGGAAAAGATATTTTCAAATTAGTATCCAATAAGGGGTTAATCTCCAAAGTATGTAAAGAACTTGCACAACTCAACATAAAAAAAAAAAAAACTGTTTAAAAATTGGGCAGAAGACCTGAATAGACATTTTTCCAAAGAAAAGATACAGATGGCCAACAGACACGTGAAAATACGCTCAACATCAGGGAAATGCAAATCAAAAGCACAATGAGATATGACCTCACACCAGTCAGAATGGCTAACATCAAAACCACAAGAAATAACAAGTGTTGGCAAAGACGCGGAGAAAAGGGAATCCTCATTCACAATTGGTGAGAATGTAAGTTGGTACAATCACTGTGGAAAGTAGAATGGCGCTTTCTCAAAATATCAGAACTAGAAATACCATATGATCCAGTAATTCTGCTACTAGTTTATTATTCCAATAAAATGAAAACACTAATTTGAGAAGATATAAGTATCTCTAAGTTTTGCAGCTTATGTATAATAGCCAAAATATGGAAGCAATCCATGTTTCTATTGATGGATGGATGGATGGATGGATGAAGAACATGTGGAATATTACTCAACTATAAAGAGAGTAAGAGATTTTGCCATTTGAGAAAACATGAATGGACCTAGAGGGTATTATGCTAAGTGAAGTAAGTTAGAAAGAGAAAAACAAATATATGATTTGACTTATATGTGAAATCTTAAAAAACAAAACAAATGAACAAACAAATAGAAACAAACTCACAAATACATAGAATAAACTGGCAGCAGCAAGAGGGGATAAGATTAGATGTTGGGTGAAATAGGTAAAGGGGGGCCCCTGGGTAGCTCAGTTGGTTAAAGCCTCTGCCTTTGCTCAGGTCATGATCCCGGGGTCCTGGGATTGAGCCCAGCACTGGGCTCTCTGCTCAGCAGGGAGCCTGCTTCCCTCGGCCCCCTGCCTGCCTCTGCCTACCTGTGATCTCTTTCCCTGTCAAATAAATAAATGAACTCTTAAAAAGAAAGAGAGAGAAAAAGGTAAAGGAGATTAAGAAGCACAAACTTAAAGTTATAAAATAAATAAGTCACAGAGATACAAAGTATAGCATAGGTAATACAGACAACAATATTTTAATAATATTGTACGGTGACTATACTTACGATGGTGAGCACTGAGTAAAGTACAGAAGTGTCTAATCACTATACTATGCACCTGGAACTTATAAGAAAACACTGCATGTCAACTATACTTCAATGATAAAAATTGTTTTAAAAAATCAAGGGTTTTGTTAGTTTAAATAAATCAAATAAAATGTATATAAGAAAGATAATAAAAGTTGATCTTAAAAAAAACGACTTCATGGAGGTTCATTAAGTTTATAAACCTAAATTATGGCAACAAAAACATACTGGAAAAGCATTTATTTTTCCATCTAAATCTTTGGGGGACTTTGCAAGAAATAAAACTTTAAATTTGTATTAGAAAATGAATTTTCAAGTTTAAAAGTTTGTTTAAAAGTGAATATTAATGAGTCAAAAACTCCAGAAAATTAGTGAATGGTCTATGAAGGCAGGCAAATTCTAAAGTAAACATAAAATTGATTCTGATAATTTCCCTTAACTTTTTCTTTATTTCTCACATCAGATCTCTGACACAGTCCTGTTAATTCTATATCCTTAATATCCCTTGACCCTTCTGCTCCATTATTGCTGTAATCACCCTGGTTCAGCTTTTCATCATATCTCACCCAAATTGCTTTGCCAGTCCTAAAAACAATCTGAGTGTAGGCAGGCTAAGCCTTAAACTATTCTATACAGTATAACTAATGATTGCTTTAAAATGCAAATCTGATCAAATAATTTACCTTCCTACCTAAAAATCACCTAAGAGCTCTTATTTACTTTCAGAAAGGAAATTTCCTTATGAAGTGCATTTATTCTTTTTTTTTTAACTGTTTGTTTCTTGTCTTTTTTTTTAATGCTATGTTAGTCAAAAACTAATGATGTAGTGTATGGTGACTAACAAAGTCTATTTATTCTTTTTAAAGGTAAATTGGTTTAAAGAAAATTAGCCAAGAAGAAAGAAAGAGAGAGAGAGAAGAAAAAAAAATAGAAAGGTGAAGCTGTGAAGGCTCTAGAAGAATGAAGACTGAAGAAAGCCACACAAAAGGATGGGCTTTGGCAAACAGAAAGATGGGGAAAGCATATTCCATCAGGAGATACAGGGATAACAGAATCTACAAAGGGTGAGAGGTATGAAACAGCATGCTGAATTCATTGAATATTGAATAATTCCATTTAGTTGGAGCATGGAGAAGAGGCACATGGAAAGACTAGAGGTAAGAGACTAGGAATCAGTGTTTGGGCTAGGGGGTCGTATATAAAGTTAAGACGGCTTCATCAATGCTTTTAGGTGAATGTTAGCTAATTTATACATAGGGGCTATAAACATGACAGTTATGGCTGTGTTTCTAAACTGTGGCACTGGTGCAGCTAGAAAGGAAAAAACTTGAACCAAAGGAGCCTACTTAAGAGGCTAGTGTAAGACTTCCACTTTCTAGATGGTGAAATACTTTTCTGCCCTGTATTTTCTAGAAAATCTCCCTCAACACAGCAAGAAAACAAACAAGAAAACAAAAATCTCCCTCAACACAGCAAGAAAACAAACAAACAAAAAAACAAAACTCAAAATTTTTTTCCCATGACCACAATACATGAATATGGAAAACAGATGAAAGGATGATAAATGATTTAGCAAAGAGGAATAAAGAAAGAGTAAACCCACAGAAGCCTGCAGAGAGAGATAGCAGAGCAATGTCAACAGATTTTCACAGAGAACTCCAGAGAAGCACAGGAAGAGTGGGCATCAGACCAAATAGAAGGTGGGGTGAACCAGAGTCAAGAGGCGTATGACTACTTGCCTCCCCCTCATGCTATCAAGAGCCTGTAGACATAGGCCAGGGAAAAGTCAGATTTGAGTTTCTACGCAGACAGGAGGGCAAAAGCATAGGAATGAAACAAGGTTAAATGAAATTATGCATTCTGATGTTGAGACTTCAGCAACTCTCTTCCTCTCTTTTTTCCTTCTTCCAGAAATGCAGGATTAGATATCCCCTACCTTCAATCCAGCCAGAAATGGAAATCTTTGTCTGACAACAGTGATCATCCCTAAGACCAACAGACATTCAAGTTCAAGGTAACCAATCAACCAGCTGACTAGTGGAGAGCCTAGGATGAATTCCAGAGGACAGTAAGAATTGTGTTTGTATGAGCACAGCTTTTTACTATCTGATACTTGATAAAAACAGAGTTAGTGGTTACCAAATGTTTGATGAGATCCTTTAAAATAAAATATAGATGGCAGATAAACAGATAAAAAAGAAGTCAGAATAAAATACAATCAAAGTCAGGAGTAGACGAAAACTCCAAGAAAATTACAATACTAATGTTTCCTACTTGGACTCCAAAAAGAGCCTGGCTTATAGCCTATATGACCATCTTTATGTCCACTCAGAGTTGTAAGCTCTGTGTGGTGGCCTAGATAGGCTAATATAGCAGAACTCTAAAAATGCCTTCATTTTTCAGTTTTAAGAAAATACAAATATTTATTTTTTTAAAAAAAGGTCTGAGTTTTGTTGCAAAAGAGAAGACTTCTTAGTGTTGGCCGATATATTAAAATTCCAGTCCATGTCACATATATTAATAATAATATGTTTCATACGAAGGAATTACCAGTCTTAAGTAAACATGAATAAGCTTCATCTACATGCAAAAATATCAATTTCCATTAATACTGCATTTAACTTTCCCAGTTCTTTGAGATAACTTCCTATCCGAGAAAAGAATACCCCTAAGCTGTCTACTGTATTTATTGTGGCCATAAGCCAGATGAAACAAGTAATCAACATCAATATTTCCAAATGTGATACATGCAATCCTACCCATCCCAGTGATATAATTCCTTGATAAGCAGCTGTAAAATGTACCCTTTAACTCAAGTTTCAGATTTTACTGGAACCAAAATTATATTGATATTTTTATTTAAAACAGCATTTATCTATTTAAATTTATAGCCACAAATTATTAGCATGGACTATAATGAAATCTCTTTACTTTCACACTGAGAATAGAAAATTTTTAGATGAACAGATATAGACCTCAAGGTAAGCTGATAAGAAAAGAAAGGGTAGGGCTTATTGTGTGAATGCCATTATGTTCTGATTTTTTTTTTTTTACCTGTGGTTTCTTTACAGAGAAAAATAACCAAGCCCATAATGCAAATCGTGGCATCCATTATCAAATCAAACCAGCCAACACTGACTGAGCAGTGCTATGGTGGGTCTTGTAGGCAACACTAAAAAGTAAAAGGCACATAGTTTGTCCTTGAGGAGGGAAGCCAGGTGAGAGAAGGTAACAGATTAGCCAATTTTGAGAACCTACTAGGTCTTCTCTACAATGATGCTTCCTAGTCTTTCCCTCACCTCACCTATTGAGTGGCATTCCAGCTCCTGGATCCTTTGTCCAAATCATCACTTCCCACACTTTATGAAGACTCCTCACCATTCACTTGAGGCCATATGTATCACTCCCTAATCTTTTCTACTCCAAATGTAAAGAATACTTTTTCTCCCGTGTCCACATTTTCTCCCCTAACGGTAAGTATTAACCATTCTGAGCAATTTCATTATTGGTGTGGACAATCCATCAAACACTATGCCAGAAATTAAATATATAATGAAGAACTCTCTACCCTGTCTTAAATGCACAGTGCCTATTAGTAACGATCTTTTCTTCTACAGACAATGTGGCATTTTGTAAATTTTTGAAAAAGGAGTTAAATATAATTATGTAGCATGATTTGGGTATTAATGTGTGTGTGTGGGGGGGGCTCCACACCTAACGTAGGGCTTGAACTCATGACTCTGAGAACAAGAGTTGCATGCTAAGGTAGCCAGGCCCCCAATTCTGGTATTAATTTAAATTATATTGCTTAACTTCAATTGCATTTCCACTGCTAGCAGCAGTATGACAAAGGGAGGGCTGGCGGCAATGGGCTACAGAATTCTTTCTCCAAGATGGTGTCTATTAGTACTAGTGTTGAGAGTAAAGCACTGCTTTAAACATGTAAAATGACTTACCTCACTCAATTCTCAAAGCTCCCTAAGAGGATACTATCGTTCCCTTTGAGAGATGTGAATCTTAAACAGAGAAGTGAAGTATTTCCCCCATGTCACAACAGTAAATGCTGCACAGAACCCAGATTTTCTGGCTCAAAATCCATACTCTCAGCCCAAACAAAAGGTAATATTTCATTTACAACCCTTGCCTAATCGCAGTCTCCTATAGTTATTTCCATTGTATCTGATATCCATCTCAAAATATGGTGAAAACCTCCTTTATTTGGCTGCTACAACACCTGGCATTTATAGAATGCTCTATGGGGAATAACATCTTAACAGCTTGCAAAATTCTAATTATGCAGGTGACAACATGAGCTAAAATCCGCATATTAAACTGTACCAAAGAGTATTTTAGAAAAACACTTAAGAGAACTTTTAGTACTCACACTTTCTAAGGGAGAAAAAAGGCATGCTACGTGAGATGCTTTTATTTTCCTTTTATCTCAGTCTGTAATTGATGTAAATTGATAATGCCAATGAATTCAAGGTAACTACTAGCAACCACCCTTCAAAGACCAAATCAAGTGCAGGAAATGTGTAAGAAAATAACGTTGATGAAACTTAAAGTGAAGAGAGAATAAACTTTTCTATGTCTCAGAATTGCAGAGTTTCTGGGTTTGTGAATTGGGTATCCCCAATCACAGGCCACTAATTAGCAGTGAGGAATAGGCTGAGAGAAACTCTTAGTGTAAACTAATGATTCACAGAGTATGGTCCTGGATCAACACCATCAGAGTCATCTAGGAACTTGTTAGAAATGCAAATTCTCAGTCCTCACCCCAGATCTACTGACTCAAACTCTGGGATGGGGGGTCAGTAATTTGAGTTTTAACCAGTCCTCCAGGTGATTCTGATGTGTGCTAATATTTAAGAACCCCCGGTACAGATGAACCCTGTTCACAGGTAGAACTGCTTTTATTTCTAACACTTTAAACTGTCCTTTCATGTAAAGAGGATGCTATTTCTTTGTAAGGGAACAGCAGCAAAAGACTTATGGCTTATATAGCATTTCCCCCTGCCTCCTAAATGTTTCTTGCTACCAAGAAAAACACATTGGGCCCATAAAATACTGACTGAAAATGTCCTTTGCAAATCATTCATTCCCATGTTTTAAGTCCTTTAAATGATGAGGTATGCATCTATTTCAAAGGTTTTTTTTTTTCCAAATCAAAAAAAAAAACCCAAAACATTTATTTAGAAAGAGGTGAAGAAAGAGTGGTTTGCATTTACTTAGGCTGAAAACATAGAACTTGGAAGCTGAGAGGGAACACACTGCCTGCTGTGCTAAAAAGCCACGGTGGAAAGAATGGAAATACAAATGCATCACCCCAGGGGTTCTAATATACCCAGCCAGACATGGGAGGCAGCAGGAGTAACAGTTTTGGGGGGAAAAAAGGATACTTTTCAAAATATTTGTTCTCTTGACATCTTTCTTTCCTTTTTGTAACATAACTCTAAGCAAAAGGAACACTCCTTGGAAGATTTTGTTGAACCTTACTAGAACATATTCTTTTTTCATAAATATTTGAAATGTTTGCAATGATCAGAAATGATGATAAAATATGCACACAAATGCGATGCATGGTGAGATCTGTCATCTAGTTTGTTGTTTTCTAAAGTCATTTCAGTGAAAAAAATAAATAAATAATGAGTAAATAAAATAAATAAAGATGACCCGACGGAGCCACGTTATGTTCCAATCAGACCCAATTATTTATCAGTTTTCTCCAGCAGAGACATGCTATAGCTCCACATCACCACGGGTAGGGGCTCGAGCCACATAACTCAAGCCCATCAGTCAGCTGTGGTCGCTTCTATGCCGCTTTGTCACATGCAAAGGAAAACTGCTGACACAATGAAACCACCGCACTGGTCAGGCTCCGGACCACCAAGAAGGTATCAAGACTTTAGAAATCACCACATTAACAGTCACCTTAAAATGGTCCTATTTCATCCTGAATTTTTTTCATTTTTAAATGAACCCCAATTGAGAGATTGCTAAGGATGCTATTTGAATCCCATACAAATGATTGTACTACATTAAATAAAATGGAGAAAAAGGTGGAAAAAAAGAAACCAAAAACACTGATTGCTCACTATATGATTTTATATTGTATCTGTATGCATGTATAAGCAAGGAAAAACCAAAGATTATAACTAGGCTATTATTTTAAGTTCAAGGCCATTAACCAAATTTTACAGTCTGTTTCCTTATACAACCTATTTCTATGATTGAAGTTGCTCCTCAAGAGGTATGTGAAACATTGTGTGAAACATTCACCCCACGTGGATGACTCAGGAAGTTAAATTTCTCACTAAGCAGGGAGGCTGATCTGAGTTGATGTTCTTCAGCTCCTAACCCTTCCAAGAAGAAAGATAAAGTGAAATTGTGAAGGATTTCAGAGTGGAGAGGATGGAGCCTGGAGTCAGAAATGCTGGACTCCATTCCCAGTCCTATCACTTACTAGAGGATCCTGAGTTTCCTCCTTTTTGATGCCAGGATCACATCTTGACCTACCCTGCCTCACTCCTAGGATTATTGTGAGGATTAATGGTATGAGAAAACATTTGCAAAAGTGAAATGTGTTGCACATTATAAGGCATCATTATTATAATCAATAACATGTTATCCACGAAGTATATACGAAACCATATTCCCCCCAAACATATAATTATTTCAAATAATATTGCTCATGCATAGTAAGAGGGACTACTCTTCGTTTTTTTAATTGCATTAATGACACACAGAAACTAATTTGTTTTCATAAAATAAACTTACTTTGAATGTTTTCCCTGTCCATTAATGAGTTATTATCTAGTCTGTTCCAAAAAAAGTTATGACTTCAGCTCTGTATTTTGACAGTGGGTGATTGTACAACGACTCCTCAAGTTTTATGAAGAGTTGACGCAGCCAGGAATGCACTTCCAACTTCCTCATGACTGCTAGTCTCCCCACAGCCACTCCTCATCAGGGAACTTACATCTAAGTTGCTGTTTGACAAAGTTTGTGCTCTAGAATATTCTCTAGCAAGCACACAGGGACTTCTCTTTTCCTTACATGGAAGTGGGGACATGTGGACCAGTTCTTGCCAATGGAATGTGAGCTGGAGTGATATGCTTTTCCTCCAAGCTTGACCCATACTCCGTACCCTATTCTCCATCCCTTTTGCCCTTAGGTTGGCTAGAAACACATACTAAGGAGGATGTAGAAGCCTAATGAAAATGGCAGAGCTTCCATCAATATGAGTTTTGGAGTGAATGCACAAAACAGAACCTTCCAACTCTACACCCAACAACCAGGGAAACACCTCGAACTGTGTGTGTGTGTGACAAATTAACAGCTATTGTGTGGAACCACTGAAATTAGGCATTTATTACAGACTAGTGTTAATTTAATTACAGCGACCCTCTCCTTGCAGCCAAAAACTCTTAGAAGGACACTTCCCTTATGTCCAAGAATTCAACTGTGAGTCCAATAGCAAGCTAACTTCTACTCCCATTGTTTCTACTTCCCTTTCAGATGTCATTGCCCTGGACCCACAATCCTTACCAAGGACTTTCTCTTCACTCTTGATCATCTTTTCAACAGTTCATTGAATGTGCATCTTGTGAGCATGAGCTCTTCATCATTAGGAAATCCTCTCTCTTCTTTCTGAAGCGCTGATCTTGAACCCCAAGCAGCTCTATTCAGTTTGTTACTACAAGTGCTGGGGTGAAGAGTGTGGGCATAGGTTGATCAAATTTCCATACCTGGGATCTTTGAAACTTGGTATAATATTTTGGGTGTTTTCTCAACAATGATGAAAACATGAGTAAGTATTAAACATATTTGACATTTGGGTATGAAATTAAAGTTAATGACTTAAAATATATGTAAAATATAAACAATGGTCTTTAAAATTCAGAATTCTTCATTCTCATAATCACGTTGATAGAATTCTGCAATGATAGAAAATGTATTTTTTAATTTGTCAAGTTGGATTTATGTTTTGCCATATACTCCTGTGACATGCCTTTATTCTCTTTTTAAGGTGCATTTATATGTGAAGAAAATAGCATATGTAATATTAATTATGGCATTTTTTAAAGATTTTATTTATTTACTTGACAGAGAGATCACAAGTAGGCAGAGAGGAAGGCAGAGAGAGGAGGAAGCAGGCTCCTTGCTGAGCAGAGAGCCCAATGCAGGCCTTGATCCAAAATCTGTAAAATTACTATGGGAGAAAGTTTTGGTTTTCTAGGGGGAAAAAAGATGCAGTGAGACTGAATTAACATCCGTAATATGAACTCTCATTATTTACAATCATTCCCATAAAGAGGGGTTTTGGACCACACATAGGTTGAGGGACGCATGTCAAGCTGTCAAGAGTACAGCCAACTCTGGACAAAGATAGGGGCCAAAGCTTGCACATGGCCACAAGCACAAAGTACTTGGAAGTGGGCCCTTGAGGTCCAGAAAGTCAGACCAATACTTTTGTAGGATAACAACAGAGAGGAGGCACATGGGAACTATAAGAGTCAGAATAAACATGATGAGATATTTCTCCAAAAGTAGAAGAGCAGAGGTAGGTGAATAGCTAAAAGATCAAGAGATCAGAGGAGAAGTAGGATGTTCATAGGGGCCCAGTGCACAGAAAAGCAATCAGAAGATCAAATGCAAAACAGTGGTTCACAGCTCAGAGATTTTCAAACACAGAGGCAGTGAACTATCCCAGAGAAGATACTCTGGCATCTTCAGGGAGAGCAGGTAATTGGAACTGATGGCAGAATTAAGGAGTGTCTTCAGGGTTGATAGGGGCAGCAGCTTCCTTTAAGCAAATGACCAGAAGCTCTTGCCCTACAAATTCACAAACACAAAGATTCAGAGATACAGCTTTGATCTAACTGCACAGTTCCTATTAAGTCATGATGGGCAAACCACCCCATTATGGGATTTATTGTTATGTGCTGGGCACTTTACAGGTATTATATCATTTATCCTCCAAAGGACCCTAAGACATGGGCATTGCTATATTCATGTTTGACAGGAGACAACTGAAGATCAAATGGGTTTAAGAGCTTGCCCAAAGTCATAAAGAGTAAGTCAAAGAGCCAGGTTAGAAATTGCTTCTCTCTGATACCCATTCATTTTCAACATTACTACACTATCCTTTTTTGGTATCAACAACAACAACAAAAAAGGTAACTTTACATTTTTCAAGGTGTTTGTCTTTGTGGTGCCCATTATATGCCCCTAAAATAACTGTTTTCCCTAAAAATGTCATTTTAACCCTATGTTTTCTAGTAGATTTTTCATCTTTTCACAAAGGGATTTAGCTATGAGAACAGACTTATTGTCAGGCAAGCCTTCTCAAGTCAGTTGCAAGCTGAAGCTGTTAAAAACAGCATTGTTTCTTGACTGTAATATATTTGGGTTAATGACGGGTGCAATTTGCTGGTTACTCCAGGCTGCCAGTCTCTCTGATTGGGGAAGGATAGCTACTTATGGACTTTAGAATTATAAAGAGCCCTACTGTCCCATGGTTACAATTCTCCAACACTTCTGTGTGTAAGAAAGATGAAATGCAGGGCGCCTGGATGGCTCAGTGCGTTAAAGCCTCTGCCTTTGCCTCAGGTCATGATCTGAGGGTCCTGGGATCGAGGCCCGCATCGGGCTCTCTGTTCAGCAAGGAGCCTGCTTCCTCCTCTCTCTCTCTGCCTGCCTCTCTGCCTGCCTCTCTGCCTACTTGTGATCTCTCTCTCTGCCACATAAATAAATAAAATCTTTAAAAAAAAAAGAAAGATGAAATGTGGGTCTTCATTGCTATGACTCCATCAACTATTTGCAGTTGGTATTTAGTGGAAGAACATTTACTAGTCTCTAAAATTTCAAATCATAATTTGAATAAACAGTAACATTTATAGAATTTCATTTCTTAAAGATACATGTCCTCAGTTACTAGATTTATAATGACAAAACAAAACAAAAAACAAACATGCCCTCCCATCTTTTCTCAAAATAGTCTAAATTTAAGGTCAAGCCTTTTAAAAAATGTCTATCGAATATTTCATATAACCCAAACCTTACATTTCAGCTTCTTCACTGGCAGTTGACTCTTGAGAATGGGTGTCCTTTTCATGTTTTTATAGTGATATCACTAGAAACCCACTTTTTTCTAAATAAAATTCTCTACTCAGAACTACCTACAGCCTTTCTGTTCCCTTTGTTGACAAGGTTATGGGCAGATACCCCCAAAGAACCAGAATGGTGACATTTGAAGGTCTCATAATTTTCCCATTCACAAGGAAAAAACGGCCACTAATGTCATTTTATTGTCTGATAATATTTTCTCTCCTAAGACAAGTAGCATCCCATGTGCAATTTTTTAACATAATATTTTGTGACAAATATTGACGGTTAACGTTTGGATTTATGCTTGCAAATCAAGTACAAAATGATACCAACTATTTGGCTACACGAGCTGAATGTTTGAGTACTGGGGCATAAAAGGTAGTTCAAACATTTGTATTGGTGTTTCAGCTAGTTCTAATTTTCACAATACAGCTGACCCTTGAACAATATGGGTTTGAACTGTACAGATCCCCTTATATGCAGATTTTTTTACAAAAAATACAGTATATTACTGTAAATGCATTTGCTCTTCCTTATGATCTTTTAAATGATTTTATTTATTTACTTGACTGAGAGAAACACAGCGAGAGAGGGAACACAAGCAGAGGGAGTGAGAGAGGGAGAAGCAGGCTTCCGGCCGAGCAGAGAGCCCGATGCAGAATTTGAACTCAGGACCCTGGGATCATGACTTGAGCTGAAGGCAGACACTCAATTTTATAATTTTTTTTAAAATAAAGATTTATTTATTTATTTTAGAGAGAGAGCAAGCACGCAGAGGCAGGAGAGGAACTGAGGGAAAGGGAGAGAGTGAATCTGAAGCTGATTCCACGCTAAGTGCAGAGCCTGATGCAGGCTCCATCTCATGTCCCTGAGATCATGACCTGGTCTCAAAAAGTTGGATGCCTAACCAACTGAGCCACTCAGGCATGCCTTATTTAAGATTTTCTTAATAACATTTTTCTCTAGCTTATTTTATTGTTAAAATACAGTACATCATTCCTATAATATGCAAAACATGTGTTCATCAAATATTTATGTTTCTGTAAGGCTTCCAGTCAATAATAGGCTATTATGAGTTAAGTTTTGGGGGAGTCAAAAGTTGTATGTGGATCTTAGAGTGTGCAAGTGAGGTACCCTAACTACCATACTGTTCAAGGGTCAACTGTACATATTTTTCTAAAACTTCAAGTTCCCATAATACCAGGTCAATTGTGTTTCAAGAAAAACTTTGATGAAGTATTTCTTTGCTCTAGGAAATTTATAAGTAAAAAGGTCAGTTAGGACTTAACTCACTTTAGAGTTTTTGGGGTTTGTATTATGTATCTTTATAATTTTATCAATTAAATTTTTCATGTCCAATATTAAACCATTCTTAATACAAAATCCAATTTTTTCAAACAAAAGAAAACAATTTGAGTTGGATGAAGCTTTTGAGAGAACTAAGTAATATATACATAGCATAGTATCACTTATTTAATATTAAGCATGAGCTTTAGACTGCTATTATGTATATTTGAATGATAGTAATAATAACAATAACGTGCATTGATATTTTACTAAGTGCTAGGCACTGTGATATGCTCAAACAGGCACAATTAATGCAATCCTCAAAACAACATTAAATAAAGTGTTATCACTATTCTTATTCTGCAGATGAGGAAACTATGGTTTAGAGATATTAAGCAATTTGCCAAAGACCTCACAGGTGGTAAGTGGTGGAGTGTGGTAGAGCGTGGAGTATTAACCAAGCCCAACAAATTCCGGAGCTCTTCCTAATATGCTGTGTTTTAAATGCATTTGATGAATATTGCCTGCCATATTACAGTGTGATTTCTGAAACTAACACATAAATAATTTTTAGCTCTCTACAGAAACCATGGGTTGTTCCCTTCAAATTCCAATTACATGGACCCAACAGTGACAATAGTCCACCAGACAATCAAAGCTCAATTAGGTTTCTATATTGAATAAACAATGGCCCTCTGAATTCTGTTGATCTGAAAAATTTAAGCAAAGGGAATATAAATGCCACTAAACACAGTTTACATGCAGATTGCCTTGATGAAAACATGTCTATTCTTATAAGAAAACAGATGTTTGTTAAATTAACATGATTATTTTGCCTTGAAATATATAACAGTGTCCTTCAGTGGTTGCTAGTTAACTTATTTTAGTTTAAAAAATAAGCTAAATTACAGCCTTTAGAATATTTTTCTTCATCATATTATTTTCATAAAGCAGGAGGTTAAAAAGTAAGGCACAAGGTCATGGCTTAATTTGACATGATACAGTCCTTGCTATCCTCACTTCCACTTAAGCAGAGTTGCAATAATGCTGTGTGAGCATTCTCATGAGGTAAGCTGGACCCCAATAAATGAAGCCTTTTCTACCTATACCCCAATAGTTGAAGTCTAATATAACAATATTCATGTGAGCCTTCTGGTATGAAAGTTCTAAATAGACAAATTTGGGGTGCCTGGGTGGCTCCATCAGTTAAACATCCAATGCAGGTCATGATCTCAGGATCATGAGATTGAGCCCTGGATTGGCCTCCATGATGGGAGTATGCTTGAGATTCTCTCTCTCCATCTGCCTCTGCTTCTCCACCTTGCATATGCACTCTCTCTCTAAAATGAAATGAAATAAAATAAAATAAAATAATAAAATAAAATAAAATAAAATAAAATAAGTAGACTAATTCATCCATGTTTCCTTCATTTGGTTTGAACAGTGTCTCAGTTCATGTGGATTCCTGGTTAAGACCTGACAGGACAGAAATCTTTTTACTACACTTTGACTCTCATCTCAGACTAACTCATGACTAAGAGCCTGCTCTCCATGTATCCATTTCGTTTTGCCATGGACACCAAATATTTGTTCTGATTGTTCTCTTTCTGTGACACCCATACTCATTCCAAACCCAAGTTTCTCTACCTAGTTCAATCACTAAAGATTCCCTTCTTCCCCTATGTCATTGTCTTTGAAAGTATCCTTTTTTCTTAGAGTCCCTTAGAACCAGCTCTCTGACTCATTCTTTCTCCTTTGAATATATCCCCTGGCTGGTTGTTTATGTTTTCTTTGGTAGTTCATAATAATGGTCACAGTTGTCACTTTTCTCATAATGGTATGGGATCTATTTCTCTCTCCTTGAATTGAGACTGGCCATCTGACGAGCTTTGTTCAATATGACTTTGGCAACATGACACAGGCACACCCTAGAAAAAGCACACTAGACAACGGTCTTGCCTGTTTGCCACTCTAAGAACTCCAACCTGCCATGTGAATAGTCCTGGAAAATCCGAGGAAAGACCATGTGGCGAGAAGCTCCAGTTGCCCCAGTTGTATCAGAAGAAGCCATCCTACACCAGAGAGTCATATAGCCCTTAGAAACAGCTGAGAGTCATACAGCCCTTAGAAACAGCCACCTGGCTGACTGGCAGCAGACCCAAACATGAATGAGCACAAGGAGCAGAGATAACCTGTCCTGATGAGGCCAGCCCAATCATCAACCCACAAAGTTGGACCCCATAAATAGTTGTTATCTTCTGACAGGGAGTTTGGAGATAGTTGGTTTATTCAGCATAGACGTGGTCGTGCTAACAGAATCAGTAGCTAATAGCTCTGGACTAGCCAGCATAAAAGATATCCATAATACAGACTATAATCATACTCAACCAAATGATTTCTGTTTCTGGATCAGTGGCTACCAGAATGTAGATCTAATAAGCAAGCTAATACGGTTCCTCAAAAACAACAGCCTAGACCATGAAAGCTTGTGCAAAGGAAGGGCCACAAATTGATGTTTAATATATTTCATTTAGGAAGAACTCTAATAATGAAAGCACGGGAAACCTTAGGGCCCAGGGAGAAGAGAGAAATATCACAACTGACTATTCCATATGGAAGGACAGATGCCAGAATATTGCTCTTCAGGAATAAAATGCTAATGCTTGATTTTGATTGTTTCAATCGGTGCTTTATATAGTTTGTTGATCCTCCTGGCCGAAAACAATGTTGTTGACCACCTGTAGGTGAATGGAGGTTTTACGAAATGCCATTCCATGCTTTCCACTTTAAAGAATAGAAACTATCAATTAAAAGCATCCATTTAATCACTGACTTTATTTTTATTTTATTTATTCAACAAATTTTTTTAAATAGGTTCCACACCCAACATGGGGCTTGAACTCATAGCGCTGAGATCAAGAGGCACAGCCTCTAACTGTATTGAGTCACGGTCCAGTCAGAGAAATAGAACCCACTCTTCAAGTTTTACATAGAAGGAATTAAATTTGTGGCCACTGATGACAAAAATGATGGAACAATCATGAAGACAAACGGGGAATGTTTCATCCAGGTATTAGTGAGAGCAGAAGGCCATTATGACTTCTGCAGCAAGAGGGAAAATGAGTGTGGTATTCCGAATCCTAGAAGCAAGATTTAAGTGATGGAAACTAGAACTGGCAGAGTAGGAGACCACGGAAGGGGAGACACACCCACTGTATGAAATGCCAATCTACCATCTGAGAGCAATCACTGGTTAAAATACTTCCGGATACAACAGAAAAAAGGTGGAAGATTTTGTACTTTTTGTACTTTTGTTGAAATACACACTAAAATGCATGGAAAACCACCTTCTTCCTCTTTCAACTAATGCCTGATCTTCTTTAATATAATCTGTACACCATAAGCTCCTCTCTGGATGGGATTTTAGTCATTTCTCTTTCCTTACTTCTGGGACTTTCAGTTGAAAGAGCTGTACTCCCAAAGTGGCAATCAGAAAGGGACTTTGGTCTTTCTCTTCAAAACAGTCCTCTGGATTCATTCTTTCCTCTTCTCTAAATGAAATACTGGATCAGTCATATTTTCTCATGATTTTCAAATAACAAATAGTCCTTTATTTCCTACATTAAGAAAACTTGTGCAATAGACAACTTCTATAAGTCCAGTCTAGCTTCAGGGGGTCTCATTCACTGTTCCCTCGGCTCATAATGGTCTTCCATTGGTAAACTGTCCACATAACCATTTCATTCATCTCTGTGCTCAAATACCACAACTTCAGAGAAGCCGTCCTTAAATTCCTTGATTAGAATACTTGCCCCACTGCAATTCTATCACTGTCTAAGTCCATGTTGTTTTATTTTCTTCACATGCTTACCATTACCTGATGCATTATGCACTTGTCTCCTAATTCCCTCCATCCCCTCAATTAGAGAAGCTTCAATCATTCTTCGCTCTGTCTTGTTCATTGCTGTATCTCCAATGGTGTGGACAAGGTCTAGTCCATAGGAATAAATATTGATGGGATAAATAAATGTCGATGGGGCAAAATGAATGCATGAGGAATGCATGACACCACAGAGTACACACAGTAAATATCTTACCAATCTTACAATATTTTTGTTGTTATAGCTCTACAAGAGAAGATAATATTGCAGTCAATTTATTTCTTGAAGATAAAATAATTATCTCCAAAGATCATAGAAAATTTACCTCCTGATCCTGACAAAATTACAGATAAAAAAAAAATGGCAACAGTTACATTAAAAGATACAAAGAATACACGATTTAGTTGAATTACTTGATTCTAGCTGGAAGACTTTCTTTCTTTGAACATGAAGAGACCCAGTGGGAAATGCCTGGCTTACATGTCTGTTTTTGTCAAACATTCAACAGTAACTGATAATCTCTACATCTGTTATTTATTTGACAACTCTCCAGAGGGCCATACAAGTGGAAATTTCAGAGAAGCCCTAAACAAACTCTAGCTCTATGCAATGCCAGGAAGAATTTGTAACTGTTATAGATGTGTTAGGTTTAATTCAGTCGTTCACACAAATGGCAATTTAGTGCTGCATTCTTCTGCTTAAAGTACGTAATGTGAAATTTTGTGATGTGTCCACTATTGTATTTAAAAATAAAAATTAATTACACATTGAAATTAAGCCACTCAACTCAGGGAGGAGGTAAAAGTCAATGAAAATTTGCAGCTGGTCAGGAAGTAAATCCAGGGTGGAGAGATTTTTGCAGAGCTCAGGAAGACAGGAGGATTGTAAGGCATGAAGGAAGACATTTAGATTTTGTTATGATGTTTTCAAGATTGTGACAACTGGAATGAAAAAGATGCAACCTATCTCCCTACACTTATATTACATAACTAAACTCAAGGATCTCAGTAATTAATGAGCTGCATTTGGCGTGGATTTTTAAAAGCCATTAAGGGATCTATTCTGTAAATAATATGTACGCTGCAACACACGCATTAGGCATAAGATGGAAAACACCAAGACCATAAAATAAAGACAAAACATGTATGCATTTGTTTACATGGTAACAGGTTTTCCTTTAGAGTTTTGAGTTTAAAAAAATCTCTGTTTTCTGAATGTGAACAGATATCTGAAAATTTCTTTTTACAAGCTATTCACTTTAGTCCACAACAGATGAGGCAAACCCCCATGGACTGTCACTCTATATTCATGCAAGGGTTGGGGTGGGGGTGGGGGGGCGGGAAGCAAGGCATATAGGTCATTCCACCAGGCACTAACTAATCCTTTGAGGAAATTTAATCCATGCCTGTGACCATAATTTATTTTAATGGAATCCCTGAACAAGAAGTTGTCCTTCCACTATAATTTTTTAGATCAAAGCAAAATCATTTATCTTGCAATTTCATGACAGAAAAACATCTGCAGTAAAACGCTAGAGAGCACTCCTCACTAAGGTATCAAAGTAAGTGCTAAACTCGAGGCCCAGCTGAAGGACAAGCATTATAACTCATCTGTGTAGCTCCAAAAATACCTTACACCTTCTCAACTCATTGACTGATGAACTGCTTGATGAGTGAATAAATGATTGAAGCTCTTGATAGAAATCAAAGGCATGATCTCTTTACATGTCAATAAGACCAAGAAGTATCAGCCTATAGATGAGATTGTTGGATGATTCTCTCGTGAAGTTTAAAATGTTGGCATAGATACAAAATGTAAAAATTCTGGGAAGCATTAACCAGCTAAACATCTGCTGAAATTTTCATTCAGTTTAAAGCAGAGCATCATTAAAAAAAAAAAAAAAAAAGCAGAGCATCATAAAACCTCAGCTTGGCTCCCTTAATATGTCATGGCTCAGAGGTGAAGGGGGACTTCTGCTCTAGATATGATTAAGAATCACAAAGAATTAAGGAAAAAAAAGTCAAAATTCAATGACTCTATGTTGTGTACTAGGCACAGTGCTTTAAAAAAAGCTGTATGATAAATCCAAGATCCCCATCAGACAGAAAAAGTGTATGTACAATCAACATAAAGAAGAGGCGCATAACTAAGGAAACATACTTTTAAAGTCCTCCATAAAAAGCATGAAACCCAATATAAGAGTTGCTTAAATGTTGTAGTTACATTCCAAAGACAGAACTTCAGTGAGAGTAGGTAAAAACACTCAACTTCTATTTTCCTTTCAGCCTCTCTACCAAAAATGGTATAGAAGAGTTATCATTCATGCACATACTCCAGTGAATTATAACCTCTCTAGGTCAAATTATCCTGAAAACTTAAAAAAAAAAAACACAACTAAACAGAAAAAATACAGTACATATAAAACTCTTAGAATAATACCTAGTGCATGGTTAAATACTAGTTGTGTTCATCATCATAATCTTCATTCTTATTATTAAGATATATTAATCTTAGAGTGGTTTACTGGAAGGAGTAAATGTACAGGAACTATTTAGAATTTTCTACCCATACCCCACACGCCACTGTAAGTTGGCTACTACTGGAACACATGTTTGGGAACTCTCCTTTTGTTCTTTCCTTCCTTTAATGTAGCTAAATGGCTCTCCTCTGAATATAAGAACTTCAATGTAGATGAAATACGAAGTAAAAGGGTACATATGTATCACATGTCACCATATACAACAGATTTGGGGGCCAATTACGTGATTTTAAGTGTTTTTTTTCTTCACTTTGCAGATTTGTGACAAAGGGTCACAATACTCTTTAGACATTACACTAAACAAAAGAGGGACTCAAATATAACTAGTAATCTGGAAATAGCATCATTGAGGGCCACTGAAACAACTGAAAATCAGAGAACTACAGAAAAAGTTACAGAAAGAGTTTTCTAGATACTTTAAACATACAAAAACCCTCAAGTAGACATTACTGATTTTCCGAAGTTCTCGAAAAAATACATTTTAAAGCAGTATAGAGATAACAACAACAACAAAAGAACAACACACTTTTAAGAAATAGAGACTGCTCCAATTTTCAAAATTGAGGAAAATGTGTATTTACAGATCACTAGCTTGATGTGGACTTAGCAAAAAATTCTAGGGTGACATACTGAGCAACTGAGTTGTGAGCATTTAACAAATTAAAAGATGTGTCTAGCAATCGGAATTTGTTTACTGGGAATAAGTCAATTCAAATTAATACCATATCATTGCAATTGGGTTATTATTCCTCGGCTTGTAGACCCATCACTCCATTTTCTGCTTCCGTAGACACACTGTCTTTTCCTTTTGTGCCTGTATCCAAACTTCCATCTTTTCAAAAGGACACAGGTCATTAGATTAGAGCCCACTACGAAGCCAGTATGGATCAGGCCCCCATAATCCAGTATGATCTCATTGTAACTTGACTACATTCACAAAGACTTTATTTCAAAACAACGTCCATTCATGGACACAAGAAGTTACGACTGCAACACACCTTTTGGGGGGACACAATTTAATCCCTGATAGCACTATATTTAGGGCATTTTACATTATGTTGCCTCAATTATTGGTTTCCATAAACTCAATGGAGTAGATCTCATTCCGGTCTAACTGATGACAAATGAGGCTTGCTAAAATTAAGTTATTTTTTTTTAGAATGACATAGCAAATAAAAGGGAGTCTTGATTTAAATATGGAATTGCCTGATTACAAAGCCTATGTTTCTGAAACTGAGGTATGAATTCCCTGGATTTACAAAAAATAGTGGTCATCTGTGGTACAAGAATCTTTTTGGTTAACATGGTCCATCTTTCACGGAAATCAACTTTATCTCTGACAAGTGACTTAAAACATTAATTTTATGGTAAAATTAAAACATTTTGTAAAAGAATGCAAAATTTATAGAGGGTATTATAAATAATTTTTGCTTCAAATATATTATTTAAGTCTGGAGGACAGATTTTTGACAAACACTTAAGTAAATATTCATTCTATCAGTCAGTCCATAAATACTTTTTAAGTTAAAAAGGAATTAGAAAAGTGTTGCTGGAATGATAGGTGTTTTTGTTTATAGGATTGTGGAAAAAGTCCAGAATAAAATGCAATTATTTGAATTTAAACTAATAATAAGCCAAAATACTCTATAATCTGTCAACATCAGTTGATCTTTTAACAGAAACACAGACACAAGATTGAGATAGAAAATCTTAATTTTGGGTTGATAGATCAACAGTTTTATAACTTTACTTGGTGGCAAAGTTTCACGCTGTCACTAGTCAATAGGTGAGGTACACTTTATGAAAATGCCAAATTCTAATTCCATTTCCTCAACGGAACTCTAGATATGCCAAAAGCTAGGAGTGATCATCTATCTGATTTTCTTTTATCATCAAGTCTTAAGGTACTGAAACACTTTTCTCATAAGGATAGTTCTTTGCTCTCTCCACAGTCACATTGCTATGTAATTATTCTTCAGCTAATGTTTAGTTAAAATGACATCCCACCTCCCTAAGGGTATTCATTTATTCTTCATTCATTCACAATCTGTGTATTATGCATTATAGTTTTGGTAGGTACTATACAACTGGCTGATAAAAATATATAAAGATGTTCAATCACTTCTATCCCAAAAAAAGAAATTTGGGGGGTTTTCCTTCTACCTCTTTTGTTGTTTTCTCTACTTATTAACATCTATCTATATCCTTACTATCTATCTCTCTGGCTTTCTCTCCAGGGTTTACTTATTGTTTTTTATTTTTGGGTTTTGTTTTGTTTTGTTGGATTTTGTTTTGTTTTGTTTTGATTTCAGTTTGGTTTTTGACTTTTTTCCATTCACCAGTTTTCAAGCAATACGGCCTTGGAGAACTGCGCATTCTCTGTCTGTGCTCTCAGGGGACATACGGAACACATATTATGGGGCACAGCCTGTGTGCTTTCAGTTCTATTTTCCCACAGAGGTCATTTTTTTAGTGTCCTGGCTTTCTGTGTCATTCATTTCACGTGTAGAGAGAGTTTTTGGAACTACAGTGTCCCAGATAGGAGGATTTAATCCTTCCTTTGGTCAGGCGAAAGCAGGTCACTTAAGTTAGTGGTGAACATAAACTCATGCATATGCAAGAGAGAGTTTTAGATTATAATATTTTTTTTAAAAAAGATTTTATTTATTTATGCATTTGACAGAGAGAGAAAGAGATCACAAATAGGCAGAGAGGCAGAGAAAGAGGGGGAAGCAGGCTCCCTGCTGAGCAGGGAGCCCAATGTGGTGCTCTGTCCCAGGACCCTGAGATCATGACCTGAGCCGAAGGCAGAGGCTTAACCATCTGAGCCACCAAAACGTCCCAATTATAGTACATTTTTAGCCATCTATTAAACATAATATCCCAAATTTCCTCTGTCATAGAACTCCCTGTAGAGCATAGGTTAAGAATGCCTTAATAGTAAAATAGTATTATTCTAAAAAGAGCCTTAAAATAAAAATCATAAGAACATTGTAAAGAGGTCTCAAGAATGACTAGAAAGACATTTAAATGACTGCTTAAATATGATCATCTATCTTAGTCCCTAAAGGTATCTATCCCACTAAGGGAAAGGTAAACTATACTCATATTTAGGCATTCATTTTTGTGTGATTAAAGTAAACTGTGATACCTTTAAAAATGTACATTGTAACTAAAGACTCTGAGCCTAGTTCAACATTTTCATAGAATCTGTGATAAGTCATAAGAACTGAGGCAGTTAGGGGTGCCTGAGTGGCTCAGTTAGTTAAGCATCTACTTTTGGCTCAGGTCATGATCTCAGGATCCTGGGATCGAGTCCCAAGTCAGGCCCCCTGCTCAGGGAGGAGTCTGCTTTTCCCTCTCCTTCTTCCCCTTCCCTGCTTGCACACATACATTCTCTCTCTCAAATAAATAAAAATTCATAAATACCACAATCCACATTAAATCCATAATATCCAAAATATTCATGAAAAAATATTTGTATGAGAAAACTGGAAAGTAAATTCTTGATTTCCACTGAATCTGAGTGATGCATTCAAAAGATGACTGAACTTCTTATCAGTAAGTGATTTTTAAAAGGCATAAGTATGTTGTGTGTTCCAAAAAATGTTCCAGAAAAGAACTAGTTCTACTTTAAAAAGAACTAACAAGCTGTTATGTTTTCCCTTCTGTGACTAAAAACTCTAGCAGGTAGTACCGAAATCTCCTTATCACATGATTTCTCTTTTTACACACTGAGTTGGCCTCTCGTGGGCTTCTTCCTCCTATCATTACTCATGCCGATCAACCTTGACCAGGGTGGAACAGAGTCATTATACAGACAGAAACAGTCTTCTCTAAATTGAACTAATGTTCTACCAAAATCAAGAAAGAGAAATGTCCTTGAAAAATTTTCAGCCACATAGGTTCTGATACACATTTCCTGATTTTTATTTCCTGTTTTAAAATAATGTCATCTTTAAATTATCAACCTGTTCTAAAAATCCTATACCTAAAAAATGTAAATCTTGTAACAAGAGTAGCCACATTTTGAGCACTTGTTACCTGCTAGGACTTATATTAGGACTTTATATGTAGTATCTAATGTAATGCTCACAGTGAAACTATAGGGCAAATATTATTATCCCAGTTTTATAGATAAGGAAACAGCAACGAAGAGAACTTAAGTAGCTTGAGCAGTGTCAAACAACAAATGGTCATTATTTGAATCCAGTCTGCCTATTTTCACATCTCTATTCTTTCCACTGAACTACAGAATTTATGGTTTGTTTTTACTTTCAAATTCCTTAAACACAAACTGTTTAATCTATTTTCATAGGCAAGGGTAAAATGTTGTTTGTTATTAAACAGAAGGAGCAATCTGATCTATCAATTATGCAAAGAAAATCTCTTAGAATGGTAAGCTGAGTGTTTCTCTGAAATATTGTGAATAGTAAGGCAGTGGAAAAATCCATCCATTAATGAAGGTCTTTTAGCTATACCTAAGCCAACTATCAAGGGAAAGCATACATTTTTATGATGAATATTATTTTCAGAAAAAGAGTATAAAATCCAAGTATTATTATAAAATGAAATTGATCCAATCACCAAAAACGATTTAGACACAAGAAACCAGAGAGTAACAAGAATATATTATTTCTAAGTTGCAGTCTCTCTCTCTTAAAAACATGTTTCATTGTTTCTTTTTTCCCCTAACAAACATATTTATGCACATTTTGATAACTGAGGCCCATTTAAAAAGCATTTTACATTTCTAAAGTAAATAAATAAATAAATACTTGCCAGCTGTCAGTGAAGCACAATATATTTAGCTCCTAAGAATTCGTAAACAATATGTCAGCTTCAATACTTTCTAGACGCATATGCTCTGCTGTTGGTTTTATATTATATTTACAATACGACAATTTTATTATTTATGTATATTTTCCAATATGTAATTAGTAGTCTATGTGGAAACAAGCAATTCTGAAAATAAGTTATTTTGAAAAATCCTGCTGACAAATAAACATGTAATCTGTGATTGCTACTTACATACAAAACCTCATTTTGTTTTAAAATAAGAATAAAATATAAGAAAATATGCCAAAAACCACTGTTAACCATAATTCTATAGTTTCTACATGGGGTGGCTTATTTCTGGCTTTCCAGAATATTATGGAAAAAAATTATGTGGCAATCACTGTGTTCAATACACAGGCCACTAACATTACTTAGCTATTCATCACTGTGAAAAGAGTTACTCTTCTTAAAGTTATGTAGTGTTAGCTATTTTACTCCCAGCTAATGAAGTGTTATAAAATAATAATAGTTTTTTTAAGGATTTTATTTATTTATTTGACAGAGAGAGAGAGAGGATGAGAGCATAAGCAGGGAGAGCAGCAGGCAGAGGGAGAAGCAGGCTTCCCGCCAAGCAGGAGCCTGATGCCGGGCTCGATCCTCGGACTCCGGGTTCATGACCCGAGCAGAAGGCAGATGCTTAACGACTGAGCCACCCAGGCGTCCCAGATAATAACAGTTTAATAGCTAACACTTACATAGATTTCCTGTGAACCAAACATTCATGTGAGCCCTTATATGAATTAAATGATTAAATCCTCCCAACAACCCTATGAAGTAGGCACTATTTTTATCTCTATCTTACACAGAAAAAGAGGTAAAAAAAAAAATTTGTCCGCATTGGACAGCTAGTGTGTGGTAGAGATTGGATCCTGAACCCAGGTTGTCTAGCTTAGAGTTTTAATACTCTGCGACACTGCTTCAGAATTATTTATGAATCCTTTAAACCTAGCATTCCTTCCTGGAAGTACTGATGGTCATCCTAATTTAGGTGGATTGCAATAAATGTAAACTCATGCAAAGATTTAGCTGAAAAGGGAGTTTATTTTGAAGATTCAGAGGTTTGTCTGTCCTAAGGGCAGTGTGCTGGGTCTGGAGAACCCATAAGCAGGTAATTGAAATTAACTAGAAATTTTTTCCCTTGGGGAGAAAAGCTTGCTCTTTCCTTTCCTCTCTTCACTTCTCTCCCTTCCCTCCCCTCCCTCTTTTCCCCTCCTCTCTTCTTCTATCTCTCTGTCTCTGTCTCTAATGTCTTTCATGCCTGTTTTCCCCACTTCATTCTTCGCCAAGGGGCTAAATTGGCTTCCTCTGTTCTATATGTCCATAGCGAATCCAGATCTGATATTTCTAAGCTAATATCCAATACCTATAGCTAACTATTTACACTCATGGTCCACAATTTCTAGGCAGAAGAAACTAAATTGGCATAGCTTGGATCAAAAAGCCATCCTTTATCTAATCAGAAGGGACCAGAGTGGGCAGTTTCATAGCATGTTACCTACTCAGTAGACTGTGGGAAAAACACTCACAGTAGTGAAGGAAACCAACAGGCACACATGACAGTTGTACTCTAAAATGTAATAGCAATTCAAATCTTCCAATTAGCTCAGAAAGTTTCCTTCGTGATCAACACACAAAAGTAAAGTACTATAGGCATGCATGGCAGTAAGAAGGGCATGCAACTCTTGATCTTGGGGTCATGAGTTCAAGCCCTACATTGGGTGTAGAGATTACTTAAATGAATAAATAAAAACATAAAAAAATAATTTTTAAAGACATAAATGACTGTGGTAATATTTGTGTTTACATTTTGATGGGCCTGGCCAGCCACAGTTAATATTTTTTTTTATTGAATAATGAAATAATTACTATTGCTGTAAATGATAAACATTATTTCTAGATTCTGAGTTGCATTACGATTAATTCAAAAAACCTCAAGAGGGAGAAAATGCATTAAATGAGAAAATAGAATCCAGTGTACATAAATATATAACTGAATATATAAACTGAAAATACAAGCTGAATGCATTAGAAAGTCAACGTGAAAAAGGAAAAAAATGCAAACAGTTAATGGCACCAAACTTGGACAAATTACTCAAGTTTTCTAGGTTTTTGCCATTCTATAAATTGACTGATACATTTTGAAAGCCTCTCTATTTTTAAAATTATATGGTGCTTTTTTCCCCCTCCTACAAGTACAGTATTTGAGGAAATGATCTTTATCTAATGACAATTTCCTTCAAACAAAATGATTCATTGACTATATAAAAATATGTATGGAAAAGAAAACCATTCTTCCCACCTGTATATTATCAGCAAAATAAATAGAAATTATATATTTTGGTTTTCCCCCAAAGCAATTTCTACACCTTGTAATTCTTATTCATCTTAAATCTGAATTTCAGATTCCAGTTGGCATTTGAAGAGTACTAAGTCCCTGAAGACATAGGGAACGTTTTGTCTGCCAGAAGGTGAGCTTTCAATGAAATAATGTCAGCTACATCCAAAGGTATTTAGTGACCAGGGGAAGAGTATATTAACTTTACTATAATCGATAAGTAAATATGAAAAGAACTTTTCATTCCTCAATTTGTGCATTGAATTTATACTGTTTAGATCTTTATTAGTATTTAAAAATATAAGGTCCTCACTCAAACTACTGTAGCCATATGGCAAGACAAGCACAGAAGGAAAACATACATTGACTCTCATGCAGATAAAGGGTAGAAGGAAAATTGAAGTATAATGAAATAGTCAAGACAACAACTTTTGGTTCTAAGCCTTAAATAAGTTTAGAAGAAAATTAAGAAAATATGGCAGTAGTTATAAAGTAAATTTAAGAAGTACTCCTGTTCCTTTCTATTCCCTGTGGACTTGGTATTCATGACCACCTACCTTTTGGTATAATCTTTACTGCATTTTTTCATAGCCTGTGTTTCATAGTCTACACAACATAAAAACAACAAAATGGTTCATTCAATCTAATGGCTGATCAGCTAGTCAAATTACCAGTGTTGTGGATCTAAATTAGTGGAACCAATTTACAAAGTAAGTAAGCACCATCATCCAGCAGCTAATTTCAGGTGTAGCATCATCCCAACTAAAGCAGATTAAGTAAGAAAGATAATTCAGAGAAATTCTGCCATCGATAAAATACCAACTCAAAATTTCAGAGGTAATTTTTTTTTTAAAGATTTTATTTATTTATTTGACAGAGAGTAACACAGCGAGAGAGGGAACACAAGCAGGGGGAGTGAGAGAGGGAGAAGCAGGCTTCCTGCCGAGCAGGGAGCCCCATGTGGGACTCGATCCCCGGTCTCCGGGATCATGACCTGAGCCGAAGGCAGTTGCTTAACTAACTGAGCCACCCAGGCGCCCCCAGAGGTAATTTTTAAAGCAACTTAAAACAACTAAAATAAAATGCCAGAAATAACAGTTTTAAGAATGTAATCACTTGTTTCAGAGACAGGAATAAGGTGAGGACAATTGTGATGAAATCACTTACTATACAACCCCAACCCTTCTTCTCCCAGCTCCATATGTATATCCATATGGTGGATGAGTATTGCTAAATCCAGAGGGCACCTCTATGTGCCACTCAGAAAGACATTACTGGAGAGTTTCAGAGTTGCATATTCATACAAACCCACGGACTCCAAACTGAAACAAAAGAAGAGAAACTTCCTCTTTAAGCAACTAGGGAGCTCAGCTGAAACTGGTAGAAAAGGGCCCCTACAGCTACATCAGAATCTGAAGCAGAGGCAAGGAATATAGCAAAACAAACAAACAAACAAACAATTAAGGTTGATGCAGAGAACAAGAGCAGGAAGGATCTATGACAAAGATCGTCCAGATTTGGGGAATTATACAGAGGGAGCAATCTCTCTTTGAGCTTCATTGTCCATACTGGGCACAGGTGGATTTTTTTTAGCTGGTGACATTATGTTTTTTAATTTCCTTTATGTCCAAGATTTGTGATTTTCCTTGCTGTCAAGATGACTAGGCTGTGAGAGCAGAGATAAGGATGGCATACTGGAAAAGATCAAATGAATCAAGCAACATGACTGCCAGGTTCTTTTCCATAAAGAAGCAAAGAGGCAGACATCAGGCCCATCATGCATGGAAATCCTCATGAGATTCTAAATGAGAATAAATCGGGTGAGAACAAAATAGACTCTTTTACTGAGAAGTCTATTTAGCAGATTTGGAGGTGAAAGGAGCAAAAAGATGGAAAGATTTCAAGAGTAGCCAAAGAAAAGAGATAATTAATACATAGCAGAGGAAAAATTCAAACACACAGAAGAAAAAGAGATATGAGGAATAGAAATTAAGTTGACTCTCGTAGCTAGTGAATAAACAGTTTATTCTGAAAAAAATTACACAAATCTTAAAATTTTGAACACATAAAATATGCCTCATTTGGTGACTCAACTGTTATTAAAATTTTAGACTTTATACCCTTCCCTGCTCTAAAACTCACATTAAACCATCAGGAAGACTCAGTTCAAATCTGTTTCCTCAAGAAGCCTTGGATAAATCACCCTGCATCCCCAGAATTTAATATTTGGATAGTGCATTTTATGACCCCACCTTCCAGCCCTCCCAATATACTGCCTTTGTCCAGGTTAGTAATGACTTCCAAGTGTTAGATTCACTGGCCAATTTTCAGTTCTCATCCACTTCACTTGTCAGCAACTATTGATGAAGCTGATCATGTTCTGCTCCCTGAGCCCCTTCTTCACTTGGCTTACAGGATAACACATTCTTAGGTTTTCCTCCTGTATCCCTGGCTGCTGTTTCCTGGTCTCCACTAATGTTTTTTCCTCTTCTCTCTGACCCCTGCACATTGATATTCCTCCAGTTTCTGTACTTAAACCTATTCTCTTCTCAATTTACACCCTCTCCCGTGGAGAGTTCATCAGATTTCATGGCTTTAAATACTACATGTACATTATTACTCCAAAATGATTAACTATAGTTATCACCCACCCCCTGAAGTCTAGGTGCCTATTTCCAACTGCTAACCCAGCGTCACTACTTGGATATCCCAAAAGCATCTTGTTAACTTTACATGTCAGATGGATGGAGCCACAGATGCCCAGATATTTGTTAAAACATATTTGTGGGTGTGTCTGTGAGAGTTTCTCCAAAGACAATATGAGAGTTTGTTTTGAATATAAGAGCAATATTTTGATTTGTTGGCCCTCCCCAATATGGGTGAGCATCACTTAATACTTTGAGGGCCCGAATAGAACAAAAAGGGAGAGGAAGGTTGAATTCACTCTATGCCAGACTGATTAAGCTGGGACATGGATCTTCTGCCTTTGCTGTCTTGGTTCAGACTTTCAGACTAAGACTAGAATCTATCAATGGCCATCTGGCTCTCAGACCCTCAAACTATGCCATCAGCTTTCTTCAGTCTCCATCTTCCAGATGGCAGAATGTAGGACATTCCAGCCTCCTAAAATCCTGAGCCAATGACCTATAATAAATCTCATTATATACATACCCTTTTGGTTCTGTTTCTCTCAAGAACCGTAATACACATCTCAAACTTAACATTTCCACAACTGAGCTGCTGATCCCTACTTCACCTACACTGGCTCCTCCCTTGCATTCTTTCCCATCTCATTTCACAGCAATTGCCCCTTTCCAACTTCTAATTGCCCCCTTCCAATCTAAAACCTCAGTGTCATCCTTGACTACCCTCTTATTCTTCATCTTCCTTTTTTTAAATTTTATTTATTTATTTGATGGAGAGAAACACAGTGAGAGAGGGAACACAAGCAGGGGGAGTGAGAGAAGCAGGTTTCCCACTGAGCAGCCAGATGTGGGGCTCGATCCTGGAATTCTGGGATCATAATCCAGGCTTAAGGCAGATGCTTAACGACTGAGCCACCCAGGTGCCCCACGACCTTCTTATTCTTATTCTAGGTATGATCAATCAGAAAATTCTGATAACTTTATGCTTTAATTTATATTTCACATAAGTTTTTAACTAATAAAAAAACTGATATTCATTTGGTCAAATATATTATGAGAAGCTTTCTTTATCATGTTGTGAAAGAGTGATATGATATGATCAAAAAAAGAAAGCCAGCAAGGACCATAAATCTGGTGTCAGGCCAAGAATGTGTGGTCTTAGTCTACTTAGCTACCTCCCATAATCATCATATTCTCTCCTGTGAAATGGTAATACAGTTATCTAACCTGTAATGGCTATTTTAAGAAATAAATGGAATGTAAATCTCAAAATAAATGAAATGCCCCAAGAAAATAGGTACTTATAATAAAAATGATTGGTGATCTGAAATGCTCCAGTATTTGGTCAGATGAGGACTATTTGGAGACAGAGCTATGAAGAAACAAAGGGGTGTAAAATAGCAGGCTGAGTTCAAGAAGAGTAGACTGGATAACAAACATCCAGATTTCCTCTCTGTAGACTTCAAGAGAATTGTACAATCCCCACAGTGCTTTGAATAACATGAATACCAATGAATTTATACTTGCACAAGCCTCCACACACTCACCAACTCCCCCTCCCTCACCAAACATGTCCATAATATGCTAATATAAAAGGAAAAAAATAGGAAATAGGAGCCTAGGATTAGCTGATAAAAGCTATAGGAAACACTCATAGAGAAAAAACCCAAAGAGCCAGATTAGTATTTAGCATGGCTATGGGCTTAAATTTTGAATTGCTGTGACAAAGTCAACAAAGGGGTAATCAAGGCCCAGCTAGCCAAAGGCATCTTTGTTCCTGCTTATAAAAGATATGAGAAAGTAGAGATGAGGCAAAATGGCGAGAAAGGGCAATAAAAAATGAGGTCATAACTCTAAGATTGCATGGAAAATGCCAGTAAATACTTAAACTTTCGAGACACCTGGGTGGCTCAGTTGGTTAAGCATCTGCCTTCAACTCAGGTCATGATCCTGGAGTCCCAGGATCTGGCCCCATGACCCTCAAGTCCCAGGATTAAGTCTTGCATTGGGCTCCCTGCTCAGCGGGGTATCGGTTTCTCCCTCTCCCTCTGTCCCTCCTCCTGCTAATGTTCTCTCTCTCACTCACTTTTTCTCAAATAAATAAATAAAATCTTAAAAAAAAACAAAACAAAACCCTCAAACCTTTTATCAAATTAAAGGAAGAATGTGATGTGACAATACGCATTATTTAATGAAACACCCTGTAATGGTTTCAGATTTACTTCCATGAGGGTTTAGATGAGCTGTTGTCTAGGACAAACCAAGTATCAATAATAATCAATAATGGGTAATCAGAAAAGCACAAGAAGAAAAGGGGATGGACCTACAATTCAAAGTAACAGTCTTTAGAGAAAAATCAATCTGTTCTTTTAGATGCCTTCCCAGAACAGAGCTTGTCAAATATTCATGAGTCTATAAATCTCCTGGGCTTGCTGAAATGCAGATTCTCTCTCAGAAGGTTGGGGACAGAGCCTGAGATTTTGTATATTTAAATTTTATTTATTAATTTTTTTAAGGAATCTCTACACCCAATATGGGGCTCAAACTCATGATCTCAAGATTGAGAGTCACGTGTTCTTCCAGTTGAGCCATCCGGGTGCCCGAGATTCTGTATTTTTTTTTAAGATTCTATTTATTTATTTATAAGGCAGAGGCTTTACCCCACTGAGCCACCCAGGCGCCCCGAGATTCTGTAGTTTTAACAAGTTCACAGGTGATGCTCTGGTCACTGGTCCACTGACCACAATTTAATCAGTGACTTTCTGGTATGTAAGCAACTTGAGAGCCTACACGGTTTCCTGGTTCTGTTAATATACTAACATGGTCAGCATCACCGGGTCTGAAGTGAAAGTCACCCCTTTAGAGAAGGCATATTCCCTCCAACACCCACACTTCCCTTTACATTCCCCCACAGATGCAGAGGCCATTTGCTATTGATCATGCAATTGTTAGAATGATTTTGTTTAGTAAAGATAATTTTCCATACTCATGTCTCTGTCAAAACTGAGAAAACAAACTTAAACCAAGTGGTATCATGTCATAGCTTTTTTCCATATCAATCATTTATATTATTTGTCAATCCCTTTATATTTTTCGTTGTAGCATGTAGTCTTATCCAACTACCTATTTCCAGTACCTAAGACAGAGCCTGGCCAACAACAATGTGAACTGAATGTCTAATAGCAAACAGAGACTCAGAATCAAGGACATTCTTTTGGAATGCTATAGTGGTGCTCTGTTTTGTTACACAAATATTCCCACTGTGAACCCGGTTTTCATGTGAAGGCAGATCCATATATTATTATTCATCTACCTACAGTGGACCTATAGGTTCACAGTTCATCTTTTAGATGAATTTTGTGAATTGAAAAATTAGAGGATGGGGCTATAGTGATCTGCCTCTTGAAAAAGATCATGGTTACTGATATCAGTGATGATGATAAAATTAAAAGTCCATGGGGTGCCTGGGTGGCTCAGTTGGTTAAGCGACTGCTTTCGGCTCAGGTCATGATCCCGGAGACCCAGGATCGAGCCCCACATCGGGCTCCCTGCTCAACAGGAAGCCTGTTTCTCCCTCTCTCACTCCTCCTCCTTGTGTTCCCTCTCTAGCTCTATTTCTCTCTGTCAAATAAATAAATAAAATCTTTAAAAAAAATTAAAAGTCCAACCTTACCATATATTTTTTAACTCATTAATTTCCTAACATTAGCACTTTCTCAGTTTTTTGACATATTTCCATTGTCCCCAAAAAATGTCATTAAAGGGTGTTCCTTTTTCCTTTTTTACTGAAAATTGAGGTTGAAAGCAAACTAAATTGCCTCAAAAGTTCAGAATAAAATTAAATTCCACTTTCAGTGGTTATAAATCATAATTTATACTTTTGTAGGAGTTCTTTGCAAAGGAGAGAGACATATGATCCTTTTATCAGATCTGTGTATTTTGTTTAAAAAGAAAAATTTGGGTAAATGTTTCCAGATAGAATTAAAAAAATATATATAGGGCACCTGGGTGGCTCAGTGGGTTAAAGCCTCTGCCTTTGGCTCAGGTCATGATCTCAGGGTCTTGGGGTGGAGGCCCGCATCAGGCTCTCTGCTCAGCAAGGAGCCTACTTCCTCCTCTCTCTCTGCCTGCCTCTCTGCCTACCTGTGATCTCTCACTCTGTCAAATAAATAAATAAAATATTAAAAAATATATATACACACACACATATACACACACTATAAACATATAGTAGACGATGAAGGAGCATGGAAGGAAGGCAGACTTGAAACAAAATCATGATGCCTACTTAAAGAAAATACTTTCAAATATTTAAGAAAATATACATTGTTATATATATATATATATAATATATATATTATATATAAAGCTCAGAAGTAAACTTTTGAGAATACAACTGAGAACATCAACAACATACAATCAAAGCCAAAATAATATAAAGGCAGATTCTGATCAAAATACTTTTCTTGTATTTGGAGAGTATATTCTATGTTTTCTATACTATAACATGTCCAAGAATCAAAAAATGTTCCCTTTAATGTTTACTGCAAAATGATTGACTGGCAAGTTTTGAAATTATTCCATCTATAATCTACTTTTCCCTTCTTCTTCCTTCCCACAGAATACACACACACCACAATTCCTTTCTTTTTAAAATCTATTTTAAAATTGGGTCAGCCCCAGACAAACCAGCAAGTCTCTGCTGATTTTTCACCTATTTTATTCCTACTACTGGTTTTGTTCATATTTGATATCTCCATTCTCTTCATTGTACTTTGTCACTAGGGTCCTAGCTATGCAGAACCCCAATTGGATGAAAATACTTTTAAAGAAATATTGCTGTCCTGGGGCACCTGGATGGCTAAGTTGGTTAAGCGTCTGCCTTCAGCTCAGGTCATGATCCTAGGGTCCTGGGATGGAGTCTAGCTCCTATTCAGCAGGGACTCTGCTCTCCCCCTCCCTCTGTCTCTTTCAAATAAATAAATAAAATCTTAAAAAGAAAAAAGCAATTGCTGTCCTTACCTGTTTTCTATAAGAACTCATGATCTTATTTCTCTTTCAAACATACCCTAATTAGCTAATATTTTAACGAGTTACTCCTCTATAGGTGGGACATTTGATGACAAGAAAGGAGAATATGTGAGAAGGATCTGCCAGAGCAGAGGTAGAAAACTGGAGTAATCCCTCCCAAGATGCTTTGTTTGGCAAGCACAATATTCTAAAAATATTTTAGCTAGGCTTTAAAAAACCTCAAATTATTTCACATTAAACTTCAGACTTCTAGATTCTTTTGAGTACTTTCTAGGAAGTTCTAGCAACACTGGGCCCACACAAGCTGGGAGCCTGCAGGTATCAGCCAGTTCTCTTCACTACCCTTTGTGGGTTCTTATGCTCAGCCCTTTGTACACATTTGCTCTTCTTGTCTGGTCATTGTAGACATTTGAGTCTATAATTTTTCTGCTCCATATTGCCTCATTCTTTCTAGTTCTACTGCTGCAATTGGTAGGGTTGATGAAAACAATGAAGTCCTCAGAATTTGTTTTTCTTTTTCCCTAATACTCAAGCCTGTGTTACTAGCACTAGATGATTATTTTCCAAACCCAAATTATTGTCATTTTTCTATTCACATGAACTATCACTTAGAGCAAGATTTAAAAATACATAACAGATTTTATTTTTCTAACTTTTATCTTGGCTTATGAACTTTATTTTGAATCTTATTTTAGGGATAGGAACCTTTCCAGATTGTGTTCCTAATTGACATGCTGGAGTGCAGTGACAATGCTCTCTTGATAGTTAATTGGGAAAATACCTGGGCAAGGTGCCAAAGTCAACAGACTAAAGGAAAGCTGCTGTCCTTTCTGGAATTCAAGAGGTAAAGAGGAAGCTGAAGTTCTGGAATTGGGGTCAAATCATGTTCTTGAAGGAGGAAACCACGTAAAGTGTCAAGAACTTGGAGAAAGACAACAAGCCCTGACGACCTAAAATAAGGTCCTCTTTGACATTTTCTGCAGGAAATAAGCAGTTCTTGGTAAATGGTTTGGTGATTTTAAGAATGCATTAGTGTAACGAGAAAAGAGTTTTATGATTATAGTTGTTTCCATTTTTATACCACAATTAAAAGGAAGTTCTTACAACACCTTAAAGATGGTTTTCCAGCTCTGACAAACTCACTGCTTTCAACTACACTGGAAAAAAAACAAAAAAACAAAAAACAAAAAAACAAAACCAGATTGAAGTTGTTTAAGTCACTATTCTAAAACCTTACTGGAACAAAGTTTCATTTTTGTGTGCTCTAATTCTATGATCTTGAACCGTGGATTTTATCTTTGCCAAAACCTCATTCTTTGCAAGTTAGATTAAGTTTGCCTACACAGTTTCAATTCCACCCTTTTATTTAGAATGGTTCTCTGATTTTTTTAATATTAATAGATTTTATTTTTATTTATTCATTTTGGTAAGATGCTTTATTAATATTTGCATAAGACAGTGTCACTATAAGTACTCTATGCAACTTAATTCTAATAGAACTACATTAGTATTATGGACTTTAACAGGGTTTCTTCTTTTTTCTTCTTTAAACAATCTTAGTCATCCTCCTGAGTTTTATGCTTCAGGAAAAACTTCCTATTGGATAGCAAAGAAAGTGACCTAAGAGTAAACTCTTTTTTTTTTTTTTTAAAGATTTTATTTATTTGACAGAGAGAAACACAGCCAGAGAGGGAACACAAGCAGGGGGAGTGAGAGAGGGAGAAGCAGGCTTCCTGCCGAGCAGGGAGCCCGATGTGGGGCTCGATCCCGGGTCTCCGGGATCATGACCTGAGCTGAAGGCAGTCGCTTAACCAACTGAGCCACCCAGGCGCCCCGTAAGAGTAAACTCTTAAGGAAATATTTCATTTGCTAGAGTGGAACCCCCATAAAATTTGAGATTAGAAAATTTATGAAAAAAAAAGAAAAGAAAATTAATGGCATGATGTTAGTCATAGTTGTTTAGCTCATTTATTTGGTATTTCATGTTCCTTTATATCCTATTTTTTCACACTATGTAAGGAAAAAAACACTGTCCTTAGATGTACTGTAAGATCTCATAACTATATCAGTATTTTGAAGCACTGTTCTCCAGTAAACTAATATCCAGTGAGATATTAATAGTTGTCACTGAATGGCAGTGAATGATTGCCATGAAACTCATCACTTATGGGCCCTGGTACTTGAATTACCTAATTAATATCAAAGTTAGTATCTACCCATTAATCATCACTTCTCTCCTTTTGCTTTATAATAGGTAACATATATTTTCATTTATTACCAGATACTGTACTAAGCACTTCACATCTATTTTCTCAATATTATTCCCATTCCTAAGTAAAAAAAAAGTGAGGCCTAACAGATTAAAGTAATTTTCCCAAAATCATATGGATAATGAGTTGTATAGCTGAAATTAAATTCAGAGTCTTACTGTAGAGCTTTTCTTTTTTACGTAGAGCTTTCCTGATCATCTGATGCACAAAGAAATGGTTTTCACCAGCAAGAAGATTTAGATAGCATTTATCAACAAACCTTTGTAAGAAAGCTTCTATTCAGTGGCTAAAGGCAACGTCGTGGGCTTACGTCTCTATTGTACATTAAACATAAGTCATACTTTGATAAATTATCAATCAATTAATAAAACCATTTTTGCTTTCTATTTTAATGCTAGCTTAGATCACTTCTCTCTATCACCTGTGAGAATATTGTTAATATAGTACTCTGATCAAAAATTATCATCTTTAAAGTATTCTATGGTCAAGATAAGTTTGAAAAAAGCTAGTGTGTAGGTCAATTCCTCGAAACTGATGAAACTAACAGAGTGGCTGACTTGCCTTTGCAAAGGCTTCTGCTGGAGTAATAGCTGAGAAGTCACACCTGCAGGCTATCGGTCACGGACCAGCAAAAGGGGGAGAGTCATGGGATCAATGACACTTTTAGGTAGAGAGACACAAATGGACATAAGATAACTGTTTCATCCCTGGAAGGCAACGAAATGTTAATAAAGTGCATTAGATTGGAAAGACTGAGTTAGACTTCAATGCCATCCTTATAGCTGTTGATTTGTTTCATGGAAGGAGTGCTTATTAAATTGCTATATTTGATTGTGACTTACATGATATAGTATAACATATGAAATCATTTAACTTATATTGTTACTGTTTCAAAAAATGTAACAAGCCACAAAATAACAACACTGGAAATTTGTTGGACTCCTCAAAACAAAAACAAAACACTTACATTTCAGAATAAGAGAAGTGAGATGGCCAATACCCCAATAAGACGTACATTTATCTGCCAAAAGTGTAAACAAGGAGATGAGACAAGGTACTTTATGGCATAGTCTGAGTTCAACATAATATGAAAACAATGCTCACTACAGAAACAGTTACTGAGTTGATATCAAAATAATCTTTGATAGTAAATTCATACCAAATCACAACATAGATACAAAAGATCATATGTAACTTACCAGGAAAATATATTTGATTTATTTTGTTATTTTGCTTGGTTTCACTTACCTATTTTTAAGGCAGTAATATTAAGAAAAAGTTCTAATATTTCATTGCAAACAGTAGCTTAATAGGGAGTCCTACTTATAAAATGGGATACACTTGCTTAAGTGAAGAAAGAGTAGAAAATATTTGACTAACCACAGCTGCTTTGGAGAACTATTTGTGTCTAAATAATTTATTATATTAGAATGTTGGGCATAATTCCTTCCCTTTGAACTAGTTTCTGAAATGTTGCAGGCATTTTAGATGTTGGTGTGACCTGAAGCTACTTTTAGAAGAACTTGTGGCTTTCCTATGGTTTACAAATGGCTCTTTAAGACACTTTGGATTTATACAGTGAACACTTTGTGCAAAAAGTAATCTATATAGTTTAAATATTAATCTTCTGGTTTATAGTGAGATTTAGGAATATTTTTTATGTCAAAATAGACCAGGCTATTTACCATGAGAAGTATTTATAAATATCAAAGCAAAATAGATAGTTTAAATTAAAAAGGAAAGGTAAGAAATAGATTTTTTTTTCCCCAAAACTTCCAACCATGGTTAAGCAGACATGAAATTGATCTGAGCTAAGGAATAACAATTTTATTTATTATTTCTATTTCATAATTTCTTTAAAATCAAAGAAATAAAAATAGGCTGCAAATAGTAAAGTTCTCATGCAGTTCATTAAAAATACTTAACAGAGGTTAAGATTTGATTCAATTTTAATTATAATTTGTTTAGAATAAGAATTCATAAATTGAAGCCATATGAGACTAATAGGGATGTAATCAAATATTATAAAGATTAGAAAGATTCATTTATCATTCTTAGGTTTTTCTCCTTTTTTTCTCTTCCCACTGGTTTGGTTTAAGTTTTGAATAGGCTTTAGACAGCTATAGGACAGGAGTGATATCTCTAACATGTATCTATACACAATCTAAATTTATAATAGCTGTTCTTTCTATATCCTGGAGAAGACACCAGATGCACATGAATAGTATAACTATTAGACATTTCCCTATATCAATGTGAAGACTAGAATTTTCTTCCACTATAGAGATACAAATTCTACTTAGAGATATTTTTTACTTGAAATAAATTACACCTATTGAAAAATATGAATAAAGCAAAGTCAGTATCCTTGAGGGACTTACAGTCTAACATATTAGATTAAGAGACTTAAGTCTCTTAACTTAAGTCTAAAAGACACACCCACTGTGATGATAGTAGGGGAACATATAGAAGCTCAAAAGACTTGGGAAAATGTAACCACTAAATAGCAGGTTGTGTGAAGAGAAGCCATTCAGTGTTATTAGAGCAGAGAATCGAGGCTGAATATGAACACAGGGACCAGATCACTGCATCCCTACATACCATGCTGGGCAGATGGGACCTCACCCTATGGCAATAGGGAACATTTACACGGATGTGGGGCGGTCAAATTTACATTTTTTAGGCAGCAGCTGAAATATTGATTGGGAGGTAGTAAGACTGGATAAAGACTATCAAAAAGGTGCCTTTAGAGACTACAGATAGGAAATGCTAATGACTGGAACTAGGGCAGTGATCATAGAGATAGACGGAGGGAGGGGAAGAATTGAAGAAATACTAAAGACATAAAATAAGCAGGACTTGGTAACTGATTTTATACCAGGAATGAAGAATAGATGTTTGGCTTATCTAGATATATGATGTTGCTTTTAACTGGGAGGAGGAATTGACAAAAAAAATTATATTATTTGTTTAAGTAAATATTCTTAAATGAAAAGATTCAGTTGTTCCCATTAACTAGAAAGATGAGGGAGATCATGCAACTAGAGCTATTACTAAGTTTAAATTAAATTTGGTCTTAAACAAGAGGACAGTCAGGGGATGATTTATTTTTGCTTCAGCAATGTTCTTTTAGGAGTCTAGTCCCCCCCAATACATTTAAATTCATGTTAACATGAAGTAAATGACCATAGGTAGATAAATTTAGAATGAATACTAGCAGTTACTCTGAATTGAAGATCAGAGCATATTCTGACATTGTTGATTTATGAAAAGACTCCTCTGGGGCAGATACAAACTACTAAAAGCAAGCAACCTCCACATATGATCAACATCACTTTTATTTCTATGTAGATGCTTACTGTACAACAAACTATCGCACATTTATTGAGCGCTTATTCTGCACAAAATACTTTTGTGAGCTTCTGTCATTTTTTTTTCTTTGACAATAAAAGGCACATTTATATACACAACTACAAAAAAACCAGGTAGCAGTGCAAGCTCTGGCAATTGCCTGATTTTCTTAGACTTCACATTGATCATTTGTATAATTAGACAATTGACTTCTAAAAAAGCTATAGCAACTCTGTGATGTTAATGGGGAAACCTAGTCATACTTCACTATAATAAAACATTTATCATTTCCTAGAATGTTTGGTATTATATTTTTCTTTTTTCTTTCTTAAAAAAGTTCTATCTATCTATCAGAGAGAGAGAGAGAGAACATGAACAGAAAGGAAGGGCAAAGGAAGAGGGACAAAGAGACTCCCCATTAAGCAGGGATCCCAATGCAGGGCCAAACACTAGTCACCTGAGGTCATGACCTGGGTGGAAGGCAGATGCTTAACTTACTGAGCCACCTAGGAATCCCTACTTGCTTTATTTCTTAATGTATATAGGAGTAATCTCATATTTTCAGAAACAATGATGAAATACTTAAATAGTTGGGCTCCTTTACCTTATAACAAATGATACAAAATTTGACATGATATACTAGATATAGTAGATGTTATGTTTAATGAATGTAAATTTTTTCCAACACTAAAGATAAGATCCCAGAAATGCTCCATCTATCATCATTATCAACATTATCACCATACTTGGGATAAGACATACTTTTTCATAATCTATCATTTCTGAAAATGGGACACATCTCATAATAATTTGGCACTCTCAACATTTCTTTTCCTCTCTCTAAATTTTCATTAAATTGATGGTGAATCTACGAATTGAAGAAATAAATAATCTGAGCTGCCATTTATTAAGATTTGGAGCTGCTTCTAGGCACTGTGCTAAAGAGTACCCAGTTATTAATTTAACTATCTAGTCTTAGAAAGCAGCTCTTCCTTTGTTACTTGAATGAGCTTAAACAAAGATCAAAGCTACAGTGAGTACTGGGTCTCCTATAAGGTTACTTTGGGCTCTGTTTTATACTATAAAATTACAGGAAAAAAATTTTTAGGTGGCTAAATGTAATTTGTTTTATACCTTTTATAAAATAATGGCAGGAAAGTATAATCAATCTTTTCTAGGAAAGATTTTCAGCTGGATCTGTGATTTTTGATTTCCCCACGGTAAACTGAAAGTCAGGAGAAACAGTAAAAAATAAGTAACTAATTATAGATCATAGCAAAAAGCCAATGCAGCAGAGACTACATTGAGAAAAAGAAAATTAACTCTTTTCAACATGAAATATGTTAGTCAGTGCTTATACCTTCTCTTGGTGAACATCTTAGAAGAAAATAGACTTTTAACCAAATATAATTTCAAAGTATTTTGCTGACCAGTGGGAAAGCTGTTGATGACCCACTGCTATATTCAATGAATGCTAACAGATGATTAAATCTGATGCTCAGATATACTTCCTGGAAGACTCCAGCTGAGCTGCCAAGCATTTGTAAACACTGTAGTGACTTGAGATTTCACCTGGGAATACAGTGCTGTCAACACTGGAGTGGGGTTGGGAGAAAGACTAATCCTAAAGCCAGCTCCTAAGGTCAAAATCACTATAATAAAAACTCCTTTAAAAAACATCATGTCTAGGGCGCCTGGGTGGCTCAGTGGGTTAAAGCCTCTGCCTTTGGCACAGGTCATGATATCAGAGACCTGGGATTGAGGCCCACATGGGGCCCTCTGCTCAGCAGGGAGCCTGCTTCCTCCTCTCTCTTTCTGCCTGCCTCCCTGCCTACTTGTGATCTCTGTCAAATAAATAAACAAAATCTTAAAAAAAAAATCATGTCTAAAATATACTCCTATTTATCCTCACTTAGACCTGAGATTCACTAAGTTAAACCTGAAGGAAAGATGAAGCACAGATATCTAGGTATTCTGCCTAATTATACAATATTATTAACTGGCAGGGTAGGTAAAGACAGAATCAAATAACAGTTCAAATTCAGGGGTGCCATTCACATGATATGTAGATAGTATTTACTAACATTGTTCAAAGATTAGTCTGAGCAATGCTTCATAGAGGCACTAAATAGAGAACATTAAAGGATTCCTACTTTTGTTCAGGGTCATCCTCCTTCTAGTTAACATGGAGTCTCTATAAAGTAACCGCATGCTAACAGAATTGCCCATTTTCCTCACAATTAGGAGAAATCACATTTTACTTGATGTGACTCCACTAGAAAACATCTGCTATTTGCTAAAGAAAGGTTCCCTCCCTCAGGCTTCTTGCTGATGTCTTCCCAGAATGAGAAATACATTAAGAGGAACAGAATTATGCCACTTGTTACAAGTTTATTACTCCGAAATGGAGGTTCAGACAGGTTTTCATGAAGTGCTATTGGGAAGTTGGGAAGGCTGGGACCTCCTATTCACTCTTATCTACTGCAGAAGCATAAAAGGAAAACCCATACTAATAATAACTGCTATCATTTATTAGGCACTTAAGCTAGGTACATTTTTATAAATGTGATCACATTTATGGTATCCCTGTAAGGGAGAGATTATCGCCATAACG
The DNA here is from genome assembly GCA_004023965.1 of Spilogale gracilis. Taxonomy (NCBI): domain Eukaryota; kingdom Metazoa; phylum Chordata; class Mammalia; order Carnivora; family Mephitidae; genus Spilogale; species Spilogale gracilis. The sequence goes on from PITA01004081.1 coordinate 85,532, forward strand.
TGTCAATAAGGAAACTGAGAGTGCAGAACTCAAGTCATTGATCCAAGGTCCTGGCAGGCAGGCAGGAAGGCCAGCTTTTGAACCCACACCCAAGTGACTCCATTATCACCTGCTTTGTATTACAAATTATGAAAAAGATGGCTTTGGCTTGATAGGAGAAAGTGCTTCTTAAAAAGTTATAGCTCACCAACTGAACCAAACTGACTTGTGAAGCAGTGAACTCTGATAATTACACATAATAATTATTATTTAATAATTAAATATAAATATAAATTAAATATAAATTAAAAATGCAGAGCATATGCAGAGCACTTAGAGTTGTAAAAATATTTTTCACATCATGATCTCATTCACCTTATATAACCCTGTGGATTAAATATTATTTTAAGTCCCATTTAATATAAATTCTGGGAACATGAAATCTTGCATTAGGCAGAGAGCTGATGTAGCTATCTACTAAATCCCTATGGTTCCCCAAAAGTGTGGAGGAGAAATTTTGGGCCTGGAGACTTTCCAAGGTTACTTGGTTCATCTGGACCATTGTAACTCTCCCTTACTACCTTAGAAACAGTTCCTCTAGCACCAACTGTTACATGCTTCATTTTGAAAGCAGTTTCTTCTTGCAAGAGTCAGTAAAATGAAAAAAATTTTGTCTGGGACAAAGTCTGTGTGGGCAGAAACATAACTATGCTCCACTAGAAACAAATCTATCAATGGAGGTCTCTCCTCTATAAACACCTTATGGAATTATATGAGGCTAATAAAAAGGTTAAATTTTCTCAGCCATTCTCAGAAAGCAATCAGGTCATAAACTGATGGCCAAAGGCTGTTTCTGGAGCAAAGAGAAGAGAAACAATGGGAACTCTAAAAACCATTATACAATTAAAACAAATCAAATAGAGTTGGGCATATCTAAGTTCCATCCAACAGAGCCATTAAGGTCAGATCAAATTAATCTTTTAAAAAAAAAATGCACCTTATTTCTTATAACAGTTTTCCAGAGAATTTAGAAGATAGTACAAAGAGCTCCCATATACCCAGCATCCAATTTCTTCTATTATTAACATCTTATATTACTATGGGCAAATGTTAAATTTCATGAATCGGTGTTGCTACATTATTATTATTAAGAATTGTACTTATTTACTTGAGAAAGAGGGAGAGAGAGAAGAGTGCCAGTGAGAAGAAACACAGAGGGAAAGAATATCTAGCATACTCCCGCTGAATGCAGAGTCAAACAATGGGCTAGATCTCATAACACTGAGAACACGACTTGAACTGAAATCAAGCGTCAGATCTCAACTGAGCTACCCAGGCATCCTTGCTGCATTATTATTAACTAAAATCCATATTTCATTCAGATTATTTATTTATTTATTTGACAGAGAGAAACACAGCCAGGGAGGGAACACAAGCAGGGGGAGTGAGAGAAGGAGAAGCAGATGTCCTGTTGAAGGGGGAACTCAATGCAGGACTTGATCTTGGGATTCCCGGATCATAACCTGAGCTGAAGGCAGATGTTTAACTGGGTGAACCAGCCAGGTGCTCTAAGTTCATATTAACTTTTGGGGCATCTGTGGGGCTCAGTCAGTTGGGCTTCTGCATTTGGCTCAGGTCATGGTCCCAGGGTCCTGCGATTAGGTCCCTCATCAGGCTCCCAGCTCAGTGGAAAGCTTGCTTCTCCCTCTCCCTCTGTTTGCTTCTCTACTTGTGTACTGTGTCTTTTTGTCAAGTGGATAAATAAAATATTTAACAAAAAAAAGATCATATTAACTTTTAATTCCCAAATTTTAGTGGCACTCTCAGCACTAATACCACCTAACATGAACATGGCCCTTTTGAAAATATATTCAAGGTATCTCTGAAAGTCCCCATAATAAGAAAGTTACCAAATGGATGTGTCAGGTGAAGCCACAATATCAATGGAATCTGCCCTGTTATTTCTTTTCTTTCCTAAGTTCCATTTACTAGTAGGGCACTTTTGTAGCCATGAAAACCATTCCTTTAACATGTTACAAGTCCCACAGCAGACAAGTTTTTGCAAGTTTTTAGGCTGGCTTTATAAGATCTAGAGTCATGACAATACTGTCAGGCGTCACAGAAAAAGGTTTGGGATGTATATTTTAATAAATGGAATATTAGATAGACCTCACTTATGTCCAGTGGGTAGCAACAGTATATGTAGCAGTACTAGGAGGGGGTTTATTTAAGGTAGCAAAAACAAAGACAACAATAATGGGACACAGCTTGGGTTTACAAAATGTACTAGGGTAAACACCACATGCATCTGTGAGCATATCTGTACTATAACCCAAACTAAAATAAAGTAGCATTTTTAAACAGTGCATAGAAACATGAAAAGAAACATCAATTTTATATAGAATACACACTTCTGTAGAGAAAAATGAATTATCTAAATAGAAGCATGAAATTGGTTCTTAACAGGTTTCTTATCAGCAAATTGGCTATAAGAAGACATTCAAGCAATGCTATCAAAGCACTGAGAAAAAAGTCTATAAATCTATACTTTTATATCCAACCAACCTATTCATTGTTTATAAAGGCAACATAAAATTGTCTCCAAACATGCAAAGCCTCATGAATATACTAACCATTAAAATGAATTAGTAGAAAATTTATTCTCATATTTTCAAAATGAACCTATTAAAAGAAATACAAGTGACCAAAAACCATTGGAATTAGTAAGTTCAATACATTTAATACGTTAAAAATAATAAGTGGAATTAAAATCCAAAAGATATGGACATAGAGATGGAATCAGCAGGGGAGAGACAAAGTGAAAGTGACATGTTCATTCATATATATATATATATATATATATATGAATGAACATGTCACTTTCTGTAAACTTTTCACAGCTTAATGTATTCTGGCATTTCTTATGAAACTTAAGATACAACAAATCAAGATTTTATAAAAAAATGTAAAATAGTACCTACAAATTCTCAGGGAATTTTCTGCATGTATCTAAGTATTTCTATGTTTAACTATCTGTATTCATATTAAGGTAAACATGAATCCAAGTGAATGTCTCCAATTTTAATTGAGGAAGGGATATAGATCTTCATAGAGCATACTAAACATCTTGTGACATATTTCAAATCAGACATTTCAAATTAAGATAATTTTTTCAGCAATTGTCTTATTCTGTTTATTTTTAAATTTTAATTCCAGTTAACATATGGTCTTATATTAGTTTCAGGTGAAGAATATGGTGATTCAACATTCTATAAATTATTCAGTGCTTATCACAATAAGGGTACTCTTAACCACTTTCATCTATTTCATCCATCCCCCACTCATGACCCTCTGGAAATCACCAGTTTGTTCTCTATCATTAAGAGATTGCTTTTTTGTTTCTCTCTTTTTCTTATTTCACTTGTTTTGTTTCCTAAATTTCATATATGAATGAAATCACATGGCACTTGTCTTCCTCTGACTTATTTCACTTAGCATTATATCATCTAAATCCATCCATGTTGTTGCAAATGACAAGATTCCATTCTTTCTTTTTAATGGCTGAGCAATATTCCATTGTATATATATTGTATATATACCACTTCTTAATCCATTCATCTTTCTAAGGTAACTTGGGATGTTTTCATATTTTGGCTATTGTAAACAATGCTATAATAAACATAGGGGTGTACTTACCTTTTCAAATCGGTGTCTTCATATTCTTTGGGTACACACCCAGTAGTAGAATTATTGGCTCACATGGTAATTCTATTTTGTATTTTTTGATGAACACCCATATTTTTCAATGACTGCACCACTTTGCATTCCCACCAAAACTGTATGAGAGTTCCTTTCCTCCACATCCTTGCCAACACTTTTTTTTTTGAGTTTTGATTTTAGCCATTCTTTTTTTAATTTTTTTAAAGATTTTATTTATTTGACAGAGAGAAACACAGCCAGAGAGGGAACACAAGCAGGGGGAGTGAGAGAGGGAGAAGCAGGCCCGCCACCGAGCAGGGAGCCCGATGTGGGACTCGATCCCGGGTCTCCGGGATCATGACCTGAGCCGAAGGCAGTTGCTTAACCAACTGAGCCACCCAGGCGCCCCGATTTTAGCCATTCTAACAGGTGTGAGGTGATATCTCATTGTGCTTTTCAGTTGCATTTCCCTGATTATGAGTGATGTTGAGATTCTTTTCTTGTGTCTGTTGACTCTCTGTATGTCTTTTCTGGAGAAATGTCTGCTCATGTCTTCTGCCCAATTTTTAATTGGTGTGTGGGACTTTTTAGGTGTTAAGTTGTATAACTTTACAAATATGTAAAAAATAATGAATACTATCTCTTTATCAAACATGTCATTTGCAATTGTCTTCTCCCATTCTGTAAGTTGCCTTTTAGTTTTGTTGATTATTTCCTTTGTTGTGTAGAAGGTTTTATTTTTATATAGTCCTGTTAGTGTATTTTTGCTTTTCTTTCCCTAGCCTCAAGAGACCATGTCTAGAAAAATGTTGCTATGGTAGATATCAGAGAAATTACTGCCTATGCCTGTGTTTCAGGTTTTACCTTAGGTCTTTAATCCACTTTGAGCTAATTTTTTGTGTATAGTGTAAGAACATGGTCCAGTTTTTGCATGTAGCTAGCCAGTTTTCCAAACATTATTTGTTGACGAAACTGTCTTCTTCCCATTACATATTACTGACTCCTCTATTGAAAATTAATTGACCACAAAATGGTGGGTTCATTTATGGACTTTCTCTTCTGTTCTGTTGATCTATGTGTCTTTACTTGTACCAGTACCATACTATATTTAATCACTACAGCTTTGTAATATACATTGAAATCTGAGATTGTGATACATCTAGTTTTGTTCTTCAAGATTGCTTTTTATTCAGTGTATTTTTTGGTCCCAGACAAAATGTAGGAACATTTGTTTTAGTTTTGTGAAAAATGCTGTTGGTATTTTGATAGGGATTGCAATAAATGTGCAGATTGCTTTGGGTAGTTTGGACACTTTAACAGTATTTGTTTTTCTAATCCATGAGCATGGAATATCTTCCCATTTCTTGGTGCTCTCTTCAATTTTTTTCATCAGTGTTTTATAGTTTCCAGAGTACAGGTCTTTCACATTCTTGGTTAAGTTTATTCCTACGTATTTTATTACTTTGGAGCCATTGTAAATGGGATTTTTTTCTTAATTTCTTGATGTGTTATTTCATTATTAGTGTATAGAAACACAATGGATTTTGTATCTTGATTTTGTATCCTGCAACTTTCTGAATTCATTGATCAGTTCTACTAGTTTTTGGTGGAGTCTCTGGATTTTCTGTATATAGTATCCTGTCATCTCCAAATAGTAAAATTTTACACTTCTTTATCAATTTGGATGCTTTTTATTTCTTTTTCTTGTTTGACTGCCGTGTCTAAAACTTCCAGTACTATGTTGAATAAAAGTGGTGAACAATGGACATCCTTCTCTTGTTCCTGGTTTTAGGGGGAAAGTTGTCAGTTTTTCACATTTGGTAAGATATTAGCTGTGCGTTTTTCATAGATGCCCTTTATTATGTTGAGGTATGTTCCCTCAAAACCTACTTTGTTGAGGGTTTTTACCATGAATAGATGTTGTATATTGTCAATTTTTTTCCTGCATTTATATTATATACTTTTTGTCCTTTCTCTTTCTTGAGTGATGTATTGTGTTGACTGATTTGTGAATAATGAATTATCCTTGAATCCCAGGAATAAATACCAATTTATTGTTATGAATAATTTTTTTAGCATATTTTTGGATCCAATTTGCTAATATTTTGTTGAGGGTATCTGCATTAACATTCATTACAGATGTTGGTCTGTAGTTTTCTTTTTTTGTGGGTCCTTAATATTCTTTTCATATCTGAGTAATTCTGGCATCCTAGAATGAATTTGGAAACCTTCTTTCCTCTCCTATTTTTTGGATTAGTTTGAGAAGAATAGGTATTAGCTCTTTAAGTGTTTGGTAGAATTCATATGAAACCCTCTGGTCCTGGACTTTTTTTTTTTTTTTTGGTAGTTTTTGGATTGATTACTGATTCATTTCGTTACTGGTAATTGGTTTGTTCAAATTTTCCATTTCTTCCTTATTTGGTTTTGGGAGATTATATAGTTCTAGGAATTTATCCATTTCTTCTAGATTATCCAACGTGTTAACATATAATTTTTCATAAAAATCTCATAATCCATTGTATTTCGTGGTATTGCTGTTATTTCTCCTCTTTCATTTGTGATTTTGTTTATTTGAGTCCTCTCTCATTCTCTCTCTCTTTTTAAATCTGGCTAAAGATTTATTGATTTTTATCTTTTCAAAGAACCAGCTCCTGGTTTTACTGATCTGTTCTATTGTTTTGCTTTGTTTCATTTTTGTTTTTAGTTTCTACACCATTTGTTTCTGCTCTGATTGCTATTATTTCCTTCCTTATATTAATTTTAGGCTTTTTTGGTTCTTTTTCTAGCTTTTCTAGACATAAGATTAAATTATTTGAGACTTTTCTTTCTTTTTGAGGTAGGCCTGTGTTGTTATAAACCTCTCTCAGAACAGATTTACCTGCATCCCAAACCTTTTGGATTGTTTTGTTTTCATTTTCTCTTTGATTACTTGATTGATCCAACTATTGTTTAACAGAATGTTTTGTGTTTTTTTTTTAAACCTCCATGTATTTGTGTTCTTTTCAGATTTTTTCTTATGCTTGATTTCTAGTTTCATAGTGCTGTGGTCAGAAAAAAACACACTGCATGACTTCAATCTTCTTGAATTTGTTGAAGCTTTTTCTGTGTCCTAATATGTGATCTATTCTGGAAAATGTTCCATGCACACTTAAAAGGAAGATGTATTCCACTGGTTTAGGATGGAATATTCTGAATATATCTGTTAGAGACATCTGATCCAACATGTTCTTTAAAGCCCGTATCCTTACTGATTTTATGTTTACATGATCTATCCATTGATATGTGCGGTGTTAAAATATTAATATTGTATTATTGTATTGTTATTATCATTTAGTTACTTTGTGTTTGTTATTAACTGCTTTATGTACTTTCGTGTTCCCCTGTTAGGTGCATAAATATTTAAAATTATTATATCTTCTTGTTGGATCTTTCCCTTTATGATTATATAGTGTCCTTCTTTGTTTCTTGTTACAGTATCTTTTAAAGTCTATTTTATTTGATATACGTATTGCTATCCTGGTTTTCTTTTCACTTCCATTTGCACAATAAATGCTTCTCTATCCCTTCACTTTAAGTCTGCCTGTGTCTTTAGGTATGAAATGAATGTCTCATAGGCAACATATAAATGGGTCTTGTTTTTTTAACCATTCTGTCACTCTGTGTTTTTTGGAGTGTTCAGTCCATTTACATTCAAAGTAATTATTGGTAGTATGTACTTATTGCCATTTTGTTACTTATTTTATAATTGTTTTTGTAATTATTTTTTGTTCCTTTCTTCTCTTACTCTTTTGTCATATGGTTAGCTGGCTTTCTTTAGTGATATATTTTAATTTCCTTCTCTTTCTATTTTTATAAATCTATTACTGATATTTTTATGAATCTATCTTGATTTATGGTTACCATTAGGTATGTGTATACATCTTATGCATATAGCAATCTGTATTAAGTTGATGATCGCTTAAGTTTGAACACATCCTTTACTCCTCTCCACCTGACATTTGAGTTATGTTGTGTCTTACTTTACATTTTTATTTTGTGAATCCCTTAACTGATTTTTATAGGTATTTTTAATTTTATTCCTTTTATGCTTCCTACCTTTCTTTTTCTTATTGTCTTTCTTTTCTGCTCAATGAGTCCACTTTAACATTTCTTGTAGGGCTAGTTTAGTGGTAACTAATTCCTTTAACTTTTGTTTGTCTGTGAAACTCTATCTTTACTTCTATTCTGAGTGGTAACCTTGCTGGATAGAGAATTCTTGGTTTCAGGTTTTTGTTTTGTTTTGTTTTGTTTTGGCATTTTGAATATATCATGCCATTCTCTTCTAGCCTGCAAACTTTCTGCTGAAAATTCAGCTAATAGCCTTATGGGGCATTCCTTCTATATAACTTTTTTGTTTGTTTGCTTGTTTTTTTGTTTTGTCTTGTTTTGTTTTCTCTTTTGGCTTTTAAAATCCTTGTTCAATCACCACTTTTGGCCATTTTATTACTATTTGTCTTGCTGTGGACCTCCTTGGGTTGATTTTGTTGAGGGCACTCAGTACCTCCTGAATATGGATTTCTTTTTCCTTCTCTAGATTCAAAAGTTTTTAGCTATTACTTCTTCAGATAAATTTTCTGTCCCCTTTTCTCTCCCTTCTCCCTCTGGGATCCTTATAATGCAAATATTATTACACTTGATGGTATCACTGAGCTTCCCAAGTCTACTTATTGTTATTTTTTTAGTCATTTATTATTATAAGTCATTTATTAATTAGTCATTTTTTTTTCTCTCTCTCTCCTGTTGAGGTCAGTTCCTTTGCATTAGTCTGTCCGTCAGGTCAATGATCCATTCTTCTGCCTCCTCTGGTCTACTACTTATTCCATCTGGTGAATTTTCAATTTCAGTAGTGAATTCTTCATCTCTCATTGTTTCTTTTCTATATTTTCTATCTCTTTGTAAGGGTCTCACTGAGGTTTTCCACTCTTTTTGAATTCAGGGAGTATCTCTATAACCATTCTTTAAATTCACTATCAGGCCTATTACTTATTTCTGTTTCATTTACATCTCTTGCTGTGATTTTGTGCTGTTCATATGTGGTAAGAAAGTCAGCTACATCTCCTGTTTTCGAAAGTTGTGGTCTGATGAAGAAGAGGTCCTATGATGTCCTGCAGTACAGTGTCCCTTGTTTCCTATGTGTGTTGCATGCACCCTCCTGTTGTGGCTGAGCCGCTTTTGCCTTTAGTCCATTTGTTGGCAATGGCTGTCTTTGTTCTGGGCAGGGTTTGGTCCCTGTGTTGGTACTGTGCCAGTCTGAGGCCACCCTGGGTTTAACTGCATCAGATCAGGTGCTTGCCAGAGATATAATAGCACCAAACTATAAAGCACTTTCCCTGTGTTGTCCCCTAAGAAATTCACCAGCTAGGTTCCTTGTTCCTGGAGAAGTCTCCCAAGGATCTCTGCCCCTCCAGCGGATACTCTGGGATTAGTAAACAAACCTCCTTCCCATATACCCCAGGCATTTTCAAACTGTTACTTCTACACTGGATCTTTGTGTGGCTGTTTGTAGTGCTGTCTCTTTAAGGGTGGGGATTTAGTTTCCTCCTGCCCTCCCTACTCTCCTGAGCCTGGTCTACCAATTTTAAAGCTCTGCTGGTGGTGTTAAGTCTTGCTGATTTTAAGAAATCACAAAATTTGGCTTCTGTGGTTTCAAAGCCAAATGTTTTTGGAATTTGTTTTCCTCATGTGAATTTCTCATACGTGGTGTGAGGGTCTGTTCCCCCCCACACCCCTAGCACCCACAGCATCCCTCCAGTTCAAGGACAGTCCCATGGGTCCATTTAGCTTCCAACAATGTCTCTGATCATTCTACCCTCTTCAATGTGGCCTCTTCTCCACATTTAGCTGTAAAGAGTCTGTTCTGTCAGTCTTCTGGTCATTTTATGGGTTATTTATACTGATGGGAGTGTTACCTAGTTATACATGGGACAGGGCAAACTCAGAATCCTCCTACTCCACTATCTTCCCCAAACTGCCAAATTAGGACAATTCTTAAGTACTGTTATTAAGAACACAAAAATGTCCATTCTCTTATCTTTCAAAATGCATGCTAAAGATTTATGATCATTTTCACGTAGAACTGAAGGAAGAAACATGACTTTTCATCAGAAACACATAAAGCAGAAAAAAAAAAAAATTAGGCAGCCAAATCCTAAGGACTTGACAAACTGATTCACCAGATTAACTTTTATACTAAAATAAAAGTCCAAAAATTGATTATAAATTATCAGCATATCTTATACTTTATCATGGGAACTACACTTAAAAACAAATTTGTTTTTAACTATTTTCTTTGGTCTTTTATAGTTTTTTTTAATGGAAAAACAGTTTCCTCTTTATGCTTAAATGATGTTATAAATACATTCATCATACTTAGTGACACTTTCCAACTAAATTAAATGCATGTGTGTATGCATTATCAAAAACCACGAAAAACTCTCAAACTCAGATAAAGGAACACTAATAAAAAATTAAAAAACTGATTCCTCAAGAAATAGGCTGTTTACTTCACCTCTTTCATGAATAATCTCAAACTGTTATCATGTTAATCCCACTTCCCTGTCTGCTTGCCCTGAGTGTGTTAATGCTCTGAGAGTTCTTAAAATTAGAGCTATATAGATTATTTATTTTACATTACCTTCCATTCATCTTATCGGTGTAGAAGAAGTGGAAGGGCAATGACCAATTTGTGTAATCATAAAATATGGCAGGAATGTTCAACTTCAGCTCTGGTGACATAACGTTCATGTCCAAAACAACTGAATATGAAACCATTTATGATATAATAAATGATATAATATACAAAGCAATGACTATAAACTACTAATAGAAATATAAATCAATTACACATCTACATTAATTTTCATATCTACATTATTTATTTTAGAATTTTGATGGAAATAAAGACAATAACAGATCACAGTGCCATTCTCACTCTACTCTATGCTCTGGAAAAAAGACTAGAACTTGAAATTCTAAGTTGCTTCTCCAATATGCCATATTTTTCTAAAATGACTACATGTGTGAAGAGGAAATCAAAATGGATCTCTATACGTACTGTTTATTGATAGAGGAAGACAGAAACTGAGGCAAAGAATATTATAGAAAACTCATTAATAATGAATTTGGACAAGAATGTGAATGGAGACATAAAAGCACACTGTGAACCACTCACTAATAATGTGTTTGAAATTTATTATGTAGCATGTAATTTGTACACAGACTAAATATTTCCAGTCAATAAAATATGTAACTCATATGAGCAGGAATATAATAAAAATACTATCTATTAAGATAAATAAGTATTTTATTCATTTTTACTAGATTCAACTTATGCATTTATTCATAAATTCATTCATTTAATAAATATTTATTGTGCAATCCTATATGCTAATTTATGTCTTAGGAATGAAGAACATGACAATGAATGAAACAATCTCCTTATTCTCATAGAACTAACAACTGAATCAGAAAATTAACTGATAATTATAATGCACTGATAAATGTTATAAAGAACAGTAAAGTAGGATAATGAGATGAGTAGCAAGTTGTTCTTTTCAGTAGTGTAGTCAGAGATTTTTTTTTTCAAGATTTTATTTATTTAGGGACACCTCGGTGGCCCAGTGGGTTAAGCATCTGCCTTCGGCTCAGGTCATGATCTCAGGGTCCTGGGTTCAAGTCTCACATTGGACTCCTTGCTCAGCAGGGAACCTGCTTCTTCTTCTGCCTGCCACTCCCCCTGCTTGTACTCTCTCTCTCAAATTAATAAATAAAAATCTTCTATTTTTTAGAAGAGAGAGAGAAAGCATGAATGGGGAGGGAGAGGCAGAAGGAGAGGGATAAGCACACTCCTCACTAGCAGGGAACCCAGTGCAGGGCTTGATCCAAGGACACTGGGATCATGACCTGAGCTGAAGGCAGACACTTAACCATTTGAGCCACTTAGGCAATCCAAGAAGATCTTTTTGAAAAGGTGCTATTTGAGCAAAAAAACTGTATGAAATGAAGGAATGAGTCTTATAAACAGTCAAGGGCAAGACATGTTAGGTAGAAGGGCAATATACAAAGGTCCTGAGGCAGCCATGTGTGTAATGTTCATGAACAGTAATTTAAATGTTGCTAATCTGTTGCCAGTTTACATTTTAGTGTAAAGGGGATTTCCAAAAAATGTGTTTGGGGAAAACATACTTTAAAAATGATTAGTTCTATATAAAAATAAACAAAGATGACCAGAAAGACCTGCCTTTTAGCTTTTTTGGTGACGGCTAAAATCTTGTCGCAAATAAAACCTATTCCTACCAAATGACAACTATTTATAAAGTTAAAGTAAATGTATTTATCCTATAATGAAATAAAAATTTGTTGTGTCACTTTGCTTAATTTCCTCTATGTGTATTTTTGTCATTTTTTTAATAAAAGCAGTTAACTTCAAACAAAGCAACAAAATTTATAGAGGGTAAGAATGAAATAATCATTTATTGAGCCAGGTGCCTCTGAATGCATAATTAATTTACTCATTATAATAACATAGTATGATAGATATTATTAGCCTCATTTTAGAAATCAGAAATCTAAAGTTCCATAGGCTAATGTAACTTGCTGTAGAGCAGCTCCAAAGTGGTAATTATAGTAGAAACTCATTCTGAAAGATCCCAAAGTTTCTATCTTACACAGGTAGAAGCATTTACTAATAACTAAAGCAACACAAGTAAAAGATGTTTTTAAAAATCTACCCATCCCATTTGCAAAGATTAAAAATAATGTTAACATCTAGTTTTGACTAGGCTATAGGGAAATGGACACTCAGAGAGATTTTTATTGAAAAAACAAATTGATACAATTATTAGAAATTTCACATAATGCAATATAATATGCTATAATATAATCCAATGTAATATATATGTTTTAAAATGTTAATACCATTTGCTCTTCTAGATACTTACCCTAAAGGAAAAACAAACAAAAAACCAGCCACAGTTCTTTGCTAAGACATTATATAAAGTTGCAAACAAAAATTACATATAACAGAAATGTTAAACACTAAGCATGTATGAAAATAAATTTTAATAGATTTATAGGAGATACTTTCAATTATTAAAATCAAGAGCCTCAAAATATTTATGGATATGCAGAAATATTTTAAAAATATTAGTTTAGGGGCGCCTGGGTGGCTCAGTTGGTTAAGCGACTGCCTTCGGCTCAGGTCACGATCCCAGAGTCCCGGGATCGAGTCCCACATTGGGCTCCCTGCTCAGCAGGAAGCCTGCTTCTCCCACTCTCACTCCCCCTGCTTGTGTTCCCTCTCTGGCTGTGTTTCCCTCTGCTAAATAAATAAAATCTTAAAAAAAAATTTAAAAAAATAAAAAAATAACAATAAAAATATTAGTTTAGGGGGTGCCTGGGTGGTCAGTCATTAAGCGTCTGCCCTTGGCTCAGAACATGATCCCTGAGTTCTGGGATCGAGTCCTGTATTGGGCTCCCTGCTCAGTGGGAAGCCTGCTTCTCCCTCTCTCACTCCCCCTACTTGTGTTCCCTCTGTAGCTGTGTTTCTCTCTGTCAAATAAATAAATAAAATCTTAAAAAAATATATTTAAAGGCTATTATAAGAGGTTTAAAGGCTATTATAAGATATATGCAAGATGCATACCTTCATACATATTAAAACTGAAAATATACTTATATGTTAAAAAGAGTAGTATTTGATAAATGATGCTACAAGTTTTTTAAACATCCTCCCATAGTTTTCGAATTTTCGCAATGAGCATATCTTATACTTAACACAATGGGAAAAGGAAAGAGGAAAAACAAAAGGTGTAAAAATCAGTTCCACATGTATTAAAACCAGAGCCATAATCACATTATTCAGAGAGTTCTAGAACTTTAAAAGTATATAAAGGAGGCATATTAAAATCTTAGCAAACATTACTTAAGATGCAGTGGCCAAAGCCTCAGCAGGAAACAAATGAAATGTTTCAGTTGGCTTTTCTCAGTACCTATGCCTCTATTATGCATTTACCTGTTTGGCAGCATTGTGAGGAACTAGTAGGTCTATCCTAGAACTTGGCCGGGATACTAGAATCTTCAACCAGGGCTTTTTAAACCTGAGGCCTCTTTCCCAAGACTATGTTCTTTCCCCAGAGAACTAACATTTCAAGTCTTCCCCTCAACTCTACCATTTGCAATTCTACTAAAAGCTACCCTCATTGGTTTCTTCATTCTCTAAAATGTTTTTGTTTTTCAGAAGTCTAACACTTAAACTTACAGTATCTGTAAAGTTAACACAAATTCTACTAAACTTAGGCAGCAACCTGCAAGGCATTTTTCCCCCAGATTAGCTGGTCTCAAACATAGGCTTACCTTATTTAATATTCACTAAAGAAATAGCAATCTGTTCCGATGCTACAGGAAAAACTTAACCAATAAATTGCAAGCAGATACACTACCCAAAACCGTCATGTGTGTTGGTCTCCGATTCAGGAAAATCTTAAAGGCATTTTTTTTTTAAAGATTTTATTCATTTATTTGACAGAGAGAAACACAGCTAGAGAGGGAACACAAGCAGGGGGAATGAGAGAGGGAGAAGCAGGCTTCCTGCCAAGCAGGGAGCCTGATGTGGGGCTCAATCCCAGGTCTCCAGGATCATGGCCTGAGCCGAAGGCAGATGCTTCATGACACAGCCACCCAGGTGTCCCTTAAAGGTAATTTTTACTAGGGTTTCTTCTGTGCTTAAATGCTGATTTACAGATATTATTTCTTATAGAAAATTCTATCCACTTAGCTCTGTATTGAAATGTATATCACATATTTAAATTTACTACAAGCTATTTAGTAAATGTTAAATACTAGAAGTATTTAGTAAAGTATGGTTCATTCTGCAGTCCATGGATCAAGGAGTAATTTCAACTTTCAAATCTTAATAAAAAATACATTTCAAGGGTGGGATTTTGAGTGAAATAGGTGAAAGGGATTAAGGGGACACTAATCTTGATGAACACCGAGTAATATATGGAACTGCTGAATCACTATATTGTATACCTGCAACTAAGATAATGCTGTGTGTTGACTATACTGGAATTAAAATTACTAAAAATAAAAAATGAAAAATAAGAAATGAGGGGAAGGAAAGAGAAGGGAAGGAAGGGAAGGGAAGAGAAGGGAGGAAAGGATAGAAGGAGTGAAGGAGAAGGAAGGAAAGAAGACAGGAAGGAAGGTAGGCAGGCAAATGTTTTATAAGGCTACAATAGACTAGATCTGGGCAGAGTAAATTGAAAACCTTCTGGAAAGGATTCACCATTCTAGATGCCATTAAAAACATTCATGATTCATGGGAGGTCAAAATATCAACATTAACAGGAGTTTGGAACAAGTTGATTCCAACACTCATGGATGACTCTGAGAGGTTCAAGACTTCATTGGATGAAGTAGTTGCAGATGTGCTGGAAATAACAAGAGGATTAGAACTAAAAGTGGAGCTTGAACATATAATGGAATGGTTGAAATCTCATGATAAAATTTTAAGGGACGAGGAGTTGTTTCTTATGGATGAGCAAAGAAAGTGATTTCTTGAGATGGAATCTACTCCTCGTGGAGATGCTCTAAAGGTTGTTGAAATAACGGAGTTAGAACACTACATAAGCTTAGCTGATAAAGCAGCAGCGAGTTTGAGAGGATTGACTTCAGTTCTGAAAGTAATTCTACTGTGAGTAAAATGCAATCGAACAAATGCCACAGGTATCCAACCTTTAGCAATCACCACCCTGGTCAGTCAGCAGCCATCGCACTGAGGCAAGATCATTCATTAGGAAACTCTTTATTACTGGCTGTAAGCTCGGATGGTGGTTACCACTTTTTAGCAATAAAGTGTTTTTAAGTTTTTGTTTTTGTTTTTTTTAAAGCCTTAGTAAGGTTGGGCATATGCATTACCTTGTAAGTGCTTAGAGTCAAGAACTAAAACCAACATAAATGGGCCTTCTACCATGGGCCATTTACTTTCATGGCTAGGTTATTCCATCTTTCTCACATTGGTATGTGTGTGCACGTGTAAGCATGAACACACACAGGTGTGCATTTTTATCCCTTTTGTCTCCAGAAACCCAACGGAAAGAACAGAAGCCTTGGTGAAGCAACATGAGTAGTGAAAAGGAAGCAATATTAAATAGGTTCTTACTTTGCTTTTAAGTTAAGGATGATGAATATCCTTGAATTTCATGAAAAATGACTGCTGCTTTTCAGAATTTAATTTAAACTTTCTTCTTCTCTTGGTTTATTAGATCCTCATGGATTAGCTTCTTCTTGCCAGGCCTCCCACTGTCTGTCTTCCTCTTCTCAATTGTCCTTAACTGGTTTTATTTTTTTTTCCACTCTGCCCACTCTCCTTTCCCCAGTGTTTGGTAGACTTGCCATCCACACATTCTCCACTATCATAACAGAAGCACCATGACTGACTTATGGACTTGTTAAAAATGTTAAAATCTCACTTTCAGTCCCAATATTTCTCCTCAATTATGATTCCTAAATGTCTCACTAATAAAGAGCTGATTTCTTAGAAAAAGATTTTCTAGGCTTCATTCTAACTTATTTGATCACCTAAAACACATCAATTTAATCTCTATATATTCTTGCCTAAAAAGTATAGCAATGTGATGATCATTAGAAGCTTTTATACATACTATTTTTGTATATTATTTTACAGTAACATATTTATATATTTTATTGGTAAACTGTCATAGACATAAAGTTTAAGTTGGGTAACAAGAATTTTCTATCCCTTGAAAAAATGATAAGCAAAATAGAATTGAAGATATGAATCATACATTAATTCATTTGTTATATAGTATGTCTAGTATATAGTAAACATTAGAAATACATTTTTAGGCAAAAATATCACAGGTTCTGTACCCATAAAGCTAATGGCCTATTAGGGAAAAAATACATTAAAAATAATTATAATCAATATATTCTTTCCTTTTTAAGATTTTATTTATTTGACAGAGAGAAAGACAGCTAGAGAGGAAATACAAGCAGGGGGAGTGAGAGAGGGAGAAGCAGACAGCCCAATGTAGGGCTCGATCCCAGGACTCCAGGATCATGACCTGAGCTGAAGGCAGAGGCTTAACCACGGAGCCACCCAGGCACCCCTAATGAAAATATTCTTAAAAATTTTTTGGAAAGATGTGGATGGAGCTAGAAAGTTTATGCTAAGCAAAATAAGTCAGCCAGTCAAAGACAAATACCATATGATTTCACTCATATGTGGAATTTAAGAAACAAAACAAATGGTCATGGGGAAAAAGAGAGAGACAAACCAAGGAACAGACTCTTAACTTCAGAGAACAAACTGAGAGTTACCAGAGGGGAGACGGTGGGGGGATGGGCTAAGTAAGCATGGACATTAAGGACAGCACTTGTGATGAGGATCAAGTGTTGTATGTAAGTGGTGAGTCACTAAATTGTACACCTGAAACTAATATTACACCATATGTTAACTAACTGGAATTTAAATAAAAACTTAAAAAAAATGAGATAAGGCCTCCAAATGAAAATAACATGATATCAAAAGAGAGCACAAAACAAAGGAAACTGATTTAGACTTTAAGAGTGAAGGCAGGTGTCATGGGAGTTGATCTTGAGGAAGTAAAGTGTGAACTAAAAGCAGAAAATGAGTAAGAGTTAACCAGTTCAAGGGTAAGGGAAGAAAGCTGCAAATAGAAATGGCACTTCTAAAAATCCTAAAGAAAAAAGGGGGCATATGCTATGCTCAAAATGGCTGACATGATCAGGATCATATCTATTCAGACAAATTTTCATTTGTGTAATGATCATGGACATAAACTGTCATTGAATTCGATGATTAGTTTCATAAAAACCATCCCTATAGTAACATACTTTTCAATACAATATTGCTTTAACTTGACATTTATAGCCCCAAATGGGGTATTTACTTATTATACATGAAGAATTTTATATCATTATTTAATGGAATGCTGAAATAGATGGGGAATTGATACTTACAGAGGTTAGGCAATTTGCCCAAGGTCACAGGGCTGATAAGGGGCAAACCTGAGAACTCAGTCATCCCTGTCCAAAGCCCAGTTTTTTTCACTTAATCTCATTTCCACCATATTAATCACGACTCCACATTCTCAGCTAGTATGCAGAACATTCTCACTCTTCTTAAATGATTGTTCTAAACAGTCTGTATTAATCTGCAAGGATAGTTTTCACAGAGTGATATTTAAGGCATTCATACAATCATTTAAATTAACCAGTCTTCATCCAAAAGTTACATTTCTTAGGAGGACCTATATTTAGTCCATAAGAATGTATCCCCTGGCTCTGTTTCCTTCCTCATTATAATCCAGTGATCACAGCATGTTGTTTATTCTTCTCAAATTCTATCTACTTTTAATAGTCCTCTGTAAAGTTTGAAGACTAATAGAAAATGACTCAAAGAAAATGACTTTGGTTTACCATAGAACCAAAGAATCCACAGTGCAGGGTCTGTGACTGAGGTGAAGGATGGTATCTGGTGTGAGGGGACTCCTAGTTTTCCCTAGTGCCTTGCCTACACAGGCCTTTACTTGAGTGGCCTCAGAACCCTGCAATCTATTAAGTCAGTGCAGTCCAGAACTGCAGGCTACTGTTTTTATTTTTAAAGATTTTATTTATTTATTTGACAGAGAGAAACACAGCTAGAGAGGGAACACAAGCAGGGGGACTGAGAGAGGGAGAAGCAGGCTTCCCACCGAGCAGGAAGCCTGATATGGGGCTTGATCCCAGGTCTCCAGGATCATGACCTGAGCTGAAAGCAGTCGCCTAACCAACTGAGCCACCCAGGTGCCCCTGCAGGCTACCTTTTATACTGTTTTTGACCTAAGGAGTGGGCTCACAATAGTACATTGTGTACTCTATTATCATTCAAGAAACATTTTTTGTTATGCCACAGTTACTCAAACTAATTACCTTAGTGTTTTCATTTTTATTACACCATTGGATCTATTCAAGTGTCATAGTTCTAGGAATGGACTGCATACCATGCATGGAAATGGTCACATTTTTAAAAAAAAATTTTTTTAAGATTTTATTTATTTGACAGCGAGAAACACAGCGAGAGAGGGAACAGAAGCAGGGGGAGTGAGAAAGGGAGAAGCAGGCTTACCACTGAGCAGGGAGCCCGATGTGGGACTCCATCCCAGGTCTCCAGGATCTTGACCTGAGCCAAAGGCAGTCGCTTAATCAACTGAGCCACCCAGGTGCCCCTATTTTTTTTAATTTTTTAAAAATATTTTATTTATTTGACAGAGAGAAACACAGCTAGAGAGAGAATACAAGCAAGGGGAGTGAGAGAGGGAGAAGCAGGCTTCCCAAAGAGCAGGGAGCCTGATGCGGGGACTCCAGGATCATGACCTGAGCTGAAGGTAGACACTTAAAGACTGAGCCACCCAGGTATCCCTTTTTTTAATTAAAAAAAATTATTAACATATAATGTATTATTTGCTCAGGGGTACAGGACTGTGAATCGTCAGTCTTCCACAATTCACAGCACTCACCATTGCACATACCCTCCCCAGTGTCCATCACCCAGGCACCCTATCCCTCCCTGATCAAACACAAATAATCCAATCAAGAAATGGATAGAAGACATGAACAGACATTTCTGCAAAGAAGACAACCAAATGGCCAGCAGACACATGAAAAACTGCCCAACATTACTCAGCACCAGGGAAATAGAAAACAAAACCACAGTGAGATACCACCTCACACCAGTCAGAATGGCTAAAATTAACCTGTCAAAAATGACAGGTGTTGGCAAAGATGGGGAGTAAGGGGAACCCTTCTTCATTGTTGGTCACATTTTATTCTTATGCTCTAGAATATTCTACAAATTGGATCCTGTTTAAAAAAACACATCTTCCACTCGTTTTCTCACATCCATCTCTCCATTACATTCAAGGGCCATTCAGTGTTCACCTCCTTGTTACCATCAGGTTCAGTTATATGCTAATTTCACTTAGTTTAAATAATACCCTTACAACTTTATATACTAACCTATATTTTAATTACAACTTCTACATATTTTTAAAATGTTCTTAAGCCCTGTACATGTATTTCAGCTTTGATATGCAGACATACTTATAGAGAAAATATTAATGGAATCAACATGTAATAAATACAGTGGTCAAGTGGAGCAAACAGTAATCATGGGATCTCACACTTTATCCATTTCCACCTTCAATACTTGCATAAATGCTGGCTATCTTTTAAACTGTTATATTTATTGCATGTTTTGACTGTCATGTTCCTAAGTTTAAATCACACCAAGTTATCTGCATGTTCTAAAGAACAAATTTATCTTTTCATAGTTTTATTTGGTTACATTGAAAAGGAAGCTAAGTATAGGTGAGAGGTTTTCAAGAAGTTATCTTCATTGAGGTTGGATGTTTTCTGTTACTTGACGGAATAATTTAGCAATACACTAAACTCTGATGGTATATAAAGAGAATTTCTTTCTATTTAAAACTATTAATTGAGCTATTAAAGAGTTATTCACTGAGTTTTTCAAGAATATACACTACTGATACATCATTTATGCCTCAAACTTATGACATTTTTAAATCCTATTCAAAAGGCAAACTTTTTGTAACTAATCAACAGAGCAAAATTTTCTCAAGTCACTTCTCAACATTCTTCTGTGGAATTAAAATTGTGTAAAATCTTAATTTTGGTCTTGATGTGGGATAGAAAAAAATGTTTTGTTCAGCATCCTGTGGTTGTCGGATCATCTGGCTTCTCTGATTCAAATGAAAGTGCCTCTGTGGCTGCAGAGACCAGGAGGCCTGTGGAATTCGCGGGAGCCAGAAGCCACCTAAGCTAACTCATTCCTACTGTACCAAGGTCTTTTTAAAAACTCCTTTCTTTCATCTGGTATCATTGTATGAATCCCCAAAACCATAGTTATTGAAACATAAGCCTTATGTGTTCAATTTCAATTCACTGTGTTAACAAATTACTATATTTCCTATAGATTTGGATTTTTGCTCTTTTATAGAGTTAAAATATATTCTGTCTTCAAACCATATGCTCAGAACTTTGTTAGGAACATTATATAAAATATATTTGATAAATAGAAAAGATATTATCAAATACTGTTTTAGCGGCAGGCTGGCAAATTCCCATAATGGACGGTCAATCAGCAATATTCCTAAAGCAGCCGGTTGTCTTTCCATGCATTTAAAAAGATACATATTGATTACCTACGCTACACAAAGTAAGAGATCTCAAACTTTAGGAAAATGGGAGAAATGGATAATAATCAGTAATTTCTATTTTTAATTTATTTCTATTTCTATTTCTAGATTTCTATTATTTATTTATTTATTTATTTATTTATTTATTTATTTTTTTATTTATTTGACAGAGAGAGGGATCAGAAGCAGTTGGAATGGGAGAGGGAGAAGCAGCTTCCCTCTGAGCAGGGAGCCTGATTTAGAGCTCAATCCCAGGACTCTGGGATCACGACCTGAGCTGAAGGCAGACGCCCAGTGGCTGAGCCTTCTAGGTGTCCAAGCAAACAGATTAGAGTGACAAAAAAAAATGCATATCGAAGAAGAGCAACAATCAACTGATTTACATTATAGAGTAATATAGTAGAAGTTTTGTTCATTTGTTTCTTGTTAAATAATTTATCTTACAACTTACATACAGCCTTAAATATTACTCTTTAACATTATTTTCTTAAATTATAATCCATAAAAATATTTAAGCAGAACAAAATTTTTATTACTAGTACCAACAGAACATTTTAAGGTTCAAACATTAACTACTTAGCACAACTCATATATACTTCAAAGATTCATAGTTCCAACGAACTGCAAATTCTCCCCTGGAAAATATATTTGTAATACAGAAGATTAGAAAGGAAAAAGTAATTCCATTGTGTTTGTTGAAAAAGGACTTGAAATATTCAGTGGTCATATAGACATTAGGGAATGGGAAACATCTATTCTTCTTTCTTGTTCATTAGAAATAATTCACATACCAGTTTTTCCTCTCATGTAAAGCACAATAAAATAAAAATAGGATAAAAACATACAGATTCAGGGCCCTGGGTGATTCTCTTGGTTAAGCGCAGGCCCTTCATTTTGGCTTAGGTCATGATTTCAGGATCGTGAGATCGAGTCCCACGTCAGGCTCTCTATTTCATGGGGAGTCTGCTTGAGAGTCTCTCTCCCCCCTGCCCCTCCCCCTGCTTGTTCACTCTCTAAAATAAATGAGTCTTTAAGAAAAAAAGAAAAAAACCTTGCAGACTCATCTACATTAACTACAAAAGAGTTTTGAACCACAGAGTGAATAAATTATAGTTCAATCATATAGTTTTACAGAAGAGGCTAATGTAAATAAACGTATTCTAAATTTCCTCACCAACTATTCACATTCCAACTAAATTCATCATTTGTCTACAATACAAACGCCTTTCTTCTAGATCTTATAATGATGCATTTAATGTCCATAACAAATTAATATAAATAATGAAATGTGCCTGATGCCAGGGATGCCAATCATGGAAAATAGCAAATGCTCTGAACCTTCACTGGGTTACTCCTGTTAGCTCACTCATACATTCCCTCATTTTTTAAAATTTTAATTAATATTTACTGAAATAAACTTTGTGCAAGATACTACTACTCAAGACCTAAAGGGGTCAGGGTTAAACAAGAATAAGACAGTTAAGGCCTTTCCCCTCATGGCATAGACATTCTTTAAAAAAAAAATGAGTAAGAGAATTAAAGATTGAAATACATGCTATGAAAGACATTTTAAAAAGAGTAATATGATATATAGTGGATTCGCACTGGGGACTTCAGATAGGAAAGGATTACTTAAAAGGTAAGCAGCAATGCCACTGGAATATATTTTCTGAGAGAATATATTTCTTCTATTCAGATTCGCCACAAGAATTTATATAATCTTTGCTCTCTTGTATATCTCAGAAATTATAACTCACTACATCAAAGCTTTATAAATACTTAACCAAATAGAGTGGCATTTGCATAGCAGTGTCCTCCTTTCTGTTTCACCAGGGAATTTCTTACAGTGAAAATTAGCTAGTCTACATGTGATATTTTTAAATAGGTATTTAAAATAACAATTAATTGATATGAAAAGGACTCAGAGCCATATCATAACAAAGTGTGTTTAAACAAGCTTCGTTATACTGTGATGCATTTGGAAACCAGTGTGCCCTATCTCTAAGAAGTAGATATGTCATGAACCAAACCAATAGATTTTAAAAATATTTAGAATGTTTAGTAGAATAGGTTATGCTATTATTTAGATTAGAAAAAGAACAATTGAAATACCTAATTATGAAGACTTCAAAAAGCTGTCTACTGAATAGTGACTATCAAGAAGGAACAATGAAGGCATCAACAATACAAAAGTTTAACCAGTAGTCAGGGGTCTTACTCATAGATATCCTGACATCTGCTAAAGAGCACTGTTTCTCTGACAATTAAATATAGATGATTCATTGTAACAATCTTTAGAAAAATAAGTTAAAAGTCAAACCTATCAAACAAGTATGCATTCTGATATAACTCTCTTTAGCAGAAGTATTGTTTACACTTTACCTTTTGTTTCTCTAGTATTTGGACAGTTGGTACTCCCAGCCCTTCTATTTTAAATATAAACCTATTGTATTTGGTATGAGCATCTGCAAATAATTTAACAAAGATTTTCAAGATGTCAATTCTTTGAGTTCATCGAGTCACTGGCAAAAAAGTTTTCATTAACAAAGAAGAAAGGGAATTCAGAATGGTAAAATGTTTAATATGGATAGATATAAAGCAATGCTATACTTCAGCCCTGTTATTTCATCAAGATGAGAGAAAAAAGAAGGCAAAGGTTTCATGACCTTCTAAAATTGCGTCTGACAGTATCCTCCTTCATCTTGTCCCCATTCAAATTTTAAAATAAATAGTAGCTTCATCCAAGAAACTTCTGTCTGATTTATATGGAAACATTAGAAAAGTTATTGTTTAATCAAAATAAAGTTTCAGTGGTTTCATATCACCACCAATGAAGCAATGCTTTCCCTTTGGGCTTTCATTTATTTAATGAATTCAAACAGAAAGAGAATAATAATGTATTTTTATAATGTTTTATCATTTCTTTGGTACACTCCTTGGGCCCTGCTAGGAAGGATTACAGGACAGATTATTAATTTGATAAATATTTTCTCTTTTGGTTCCATCTCAAAAACAGAATATCAAGCCAAAGTAAATACTCTCAAAGTATTCTACATATTCTACAGGCTGGCCACAGTAGATTCAGCATCGATTTTAGAAGATCCTCCAACCTTCTCTTCACCTCCCCACAAACTCCTTTGGCACCACAAAATGCTAAACAAACTCATCTTGTTGACAAGCAGAACTGATTCAAGAAAGGCAAGATACCTCATTACCTTTGTCATGAAATTTTAGAAAATTAAAATGTCACACCAAATTCTCCTTTGGACAAAAGGCTTGCCAGGTCCAACTGATAAACTGCTCTTTTTTATACAGTTAACTTAAAAGCATTTTAAAAACATTATTTTAATGATATACAAAAGAAAATTAATTGACTGTTACTTTTTCGGCACTCCTCCAGAGACCCATGAACAGAAACATAATTCATTTTAATGTGTGTCCCACATCTGGAGAAACCTCAGAAGAGCTATTTGCCCATTATTTAAAATAAAAATCATCACAATATTATCCATTGGAAAAATCAGAAAACATGTCAGAAATGAAACAGCAGAACATTATCTTTCTTGTGTATGGAATTCCTTCTTGATCTTTCATTGTATATTTTAAAACACTTCAGACAAATACAATTTATATGTCACTTGACAAAAATGACTGAAATCCTACCCTAATGTTAATGCAAATTTGTAGTAGGGAAGGGAAGAACTATTTTTCTAATGGCTTAAAAGAATGAACTTCATTTTCATAATTACAGAGTTTAAATATAATGTGAGATAGAATATATAATAGTAGACAAGCTTAGGAAACTTATTTAAAAATCTCAGGAAGCTTCCTCTAAGATTCTGGATTATTTTGATTATTTTGTTTATTTTTGCTTTGTTTTCATAATCTACTCCCTCCTGAGCCCTAAAAATTTAAAATTAAACTGGCTTCTATGATATCTGGCTAGAAGGTAATAGTAACACTAAGCAATTCATCTTATTATTTATGTAGCCGGTTGCCAGTGTCCAGGAGTCTCAGTGGGCTGAATTTCTTTTGTTATTGAACTATCAGCTTTACTTTTCCTGGTACAACATGAAACTGTACTTGCAGAAACATTTCTGAATGTGTTCTTAAGACAGATATACAAGATGGTTTCATTGGAACATCATTCCAGATATCTTAGTATCTGACCGGAGTGTATACAGCATTAATTTAAGCCATTAAAGATCATCCTCTCTAATCATGACCAACAAGAAGACTCAACAAAAAAAGTCACAAACCTTCTAGATAAGCTTGATTAAATAAGGGAGCTTCTTTTCTTTTTCTTATTTTTAAAAAAAGACTTTATTTATTTATTTGACAGAGATTGAGCACAAGCAGGGGGATTGGCAGGCAGAGGGAGAGGGAGAAGTAGGCTCCCCACTGAGCAGGGAGCCCAACATGGGGCTTAATCCCAGGACTCTGGGATCATGACCTGAGCCGAAGACAGACGCTTAACCTACTGAGCCACCCAGGTGCTGTGAGTAAGAGAGTTTCATGCAGGCAAATTTACATAGCTATGTACACAAAGCAGAAGAAAAAAGAAGAAAAGGGTACAGTTTTTCTTTTTAAGCTGAAAAATGTTCTAATCAATTATGACCCCACCCCCAAATACCACAGAGCTGTATAGTTTTACAATCACTTGTTAATTTTATCTCTACCATGTAGGAGACAACCCTAGTTATAGCATCAAACTGAAGTCTCAAATGAAGCACATGAATGCTCGAGACAAATGCCTCTATGATAAAGAAAGGGACTGGGGTGCCTGGGTGCCTCAGTCGGTTAAGTATTTGCCTTTGGCTCATGTCATGATCTCATAGTCCTGGGATCAAACCCAACACCGGGCTTCCTGCTCAGTGGGGAGGCTGCTTCTCCCTCTACCCCCTCCCACTTGTGCTTACTCTCTTTCTCTCTCTCTCAAACAAATAAAATCTTTAAAAAAAAAAAAAGAAAAGAAAAGGATTAATGGGATTTTCCAATGATCTACTTTTAAATGACTCTTCATTACCTCTTCACAAACATACATTAAATGAATTGGTACAGTACAGCCAAATAACTCAGACAAAAAAGATCAAGTTTACCCACTGTGTGCAGAACAGTTTTGATCTTCAAGACCTTTATTTTCCTTTAATGGGCCAATTAAAACAGCTTGCCTAAGGATTGCTGAAATGCTAAATTTACTGCCATTCAAAATTGTATGAGACACTGCCAGCAACCCTTCCCACTTCGTTGTAAACCCATATGGAGCTCTACTTAAAAATTTAAACCTGACTTTAGGCATTCACATCTGCATCTAATATTTTGACAGTAAAAACTAACTTTATTGTATTTAAATGTCAAATACAGGCCTTGGGAGTATTGTATTTTATTCCAATAAAATAATGCCAATTTATTCTAATCCCAAAGTAATAATGCTTTATTAAATAATCACAATTTTTGCCCTATACAAAGAAAACATTTTTTAAAAAGAGAGATACTGTTTAGCAACTAGAAAAATAAATATAAGTTTTTTTTTCATTGAATACTTATGATTGTCAGTTTTGGTGTAGCAGTATTTTGGAAATGGATTTTTTTTAATTAATTTATTTATTTGAGAGAGAAAGCAGGGCAGGGTGAGGAGGGGGAACAAAAGGGGAGGAAGAATCCCAAGCAGACTCCGCACAGAATGCAACTCAGGGCTCGATCTCAGGATCCCAAGAATATGATCTGAGCCAAAACCAAGAGTTGGATGCTTAACGAAGTATGCTATCCAGGCACCCCTGGAAATGGTTATTTCTAATTCAAGCATAGAAAAGGATGTAAAAGTTATTATTTAAACTTCAGCTATATTTTAATCCTCTAATTTTTAAATAGTATACATAATAAAAAGATTAATAATACATAGTATATATGTCTGTTTATATGTTTGTTTTTATATATGTTTATAAATATGTGTATTGTTTAAGTACATGTATGTGTGTGCATGTTTATCTGTATACTTGATATTCATATTTCTATAGATATATACAAGTAAAGTAAGCACCCCTCTACCTTTGATCCCTAAGTTTCTCAGTTTCCCTCTCCTCCCTGGAGGCAATCACTATCACTACTTTCATATATATCTTTCCAAAGTTGGTTTGCACATAAATAATTGCATAGGTATACATACATATATTTTATGTGTATTTGATTGTAAAAATGGAAGTATATTACCCATCATGTTCTGTACTCTACTTTTTCCACTTATCTAGAGTCTCATTCAGTATTAGTACATATAGATCAATCACATTCTTTTTATGAATAAAGAAATATTTTAAATGTGCTTTACTTATTAATAGAAGTTGATCTAAATAATGCTGAAATAGAATTAAACATCAGATAAATGCAAATGGTGACAGTGTGAGCAAAAGAAGAAAAAGAAATGCAAGAATTATGAGGCATGTCAAAGTTCAAATTCTAGGCACAAATATCATTTTAAATATTTTCTTGAAGAGTAGAAATATACAGTAAAAAGGTTATCAATATAGTCTTTGCTATCACCCAAAAAACTATTTTTCCAATAGAGTCACATCTGATTTTCTTTAAGCCTGAAAAATTTTCACTCTCTCATACAACCTTTGCCCTGGGGGCCAAAAGCTGTATTTCATGGGACTATGTATTTTCCTTAGATAAAATTGAATAATTTTAAAACTGGAGTTATATGGTTCTTTCTTTTTTTCTTTTTTAAAGATTTTATTTATTTATTTGACAGAGAGAAATACAACGAGAGAGGGAACATAAGCAGGGGGAGTGAGAGAGGGAGAAGCAGGCTTCATGCGGAGCAGGAAGCGATGCGGGCTCGATCCTGGGTCTCTGGGATCATGACCTGAGCCCAGGCGCCCCTATGGTTGAGTTATTTCTGAGACACACCTGTAGTAAAAGTTTCCAGGGACCTACAATATGATTGCTAAGGTGGTAACTTGGGAGCAGAACAGATTCCTAATGAAAGTTTCTAAGTACGATAAAAATATGCAAAGAGTTTCATGAATTAAAAAAAATGAAACTAAACTTAAAATTTTTTCTCCTCTCTCTAAATGACTGAAGAGAGATTTCAATCAGTCATGAAATTGACTTGGGTTACTCACTCATTGTTAGGGTGGCTGAAACTATGTTATTGTGAGTAACATATACACATTTTCTATAATTATAATGAAAATAAACTAGAACACTTGTGAAAATAAGCCAGTCAATAATAAAAGTTTTATAATCTTAAACCCTTATCTTATCATTATATGGGGTGAACAAACTTGTATCTGTCTCAGTAGAAAACCAGAGCAGAATTATCCAAGGGAATGTGTCCTCTGCTAAGAATGACACATACAATTGCATAGTTAATGAGATTTTATAAGATTGTATTTGGACTGGTTTGGGCTTTGATAGAGCAGCTATTGTTATATGGACAGGCATGCTTATGCATGATTTTCCTTTTAAATACTTTCCTGGGGTTCAACATGAGCAAACTTTTGATTTGTGAGCTTTTGCTTTCCCTGAAGAAAAGTGGTCATACTACAGTGAAAGAAGAGAGGCTCCCTTAGTTCTGGAAGTCAAATTCCCACAGTGGGAAAAACCACAATGAGATAGTGGTAATAAAATATGGCTCTGAGTTCCCGATCTCTCTTCAACAGAGCTGCTTTCTCACCGACTCTTCTGGTAAATCTCTATTAAAATTGTGTATGTAAACAGCTGGAATATTACATATTAATTTTAACATGGCAACTACACACATTATACTTCCTGAGAACCTGAGGTATTGCTGAACGTTTGGAAATCTTAATTAACAACACAGTCCTCACAAAACATTTCCTGGAACATATGTATTTTGAGTCAAATTCTTCATCCACATGGAATCCAATCTCCCCTAAACCTCCTGCCTCACATTTTCATTTTCTTTTCATGTTTTCCACCTCCCATGAATAGTGAATTTTTCAAGCCATACTCCAGAGCTTAAAATACTGCAACGTACTTTACAGTGTGGATGATGGATAACTTTCTGAAATATTATAAGCTATTGTGTTTTATTTTAGAAGCCACTGCCAAAAGTAAAAATCACAGGCCAGATTCCTAACTCCCTTGGAGCTCTCCTATAGAAGTGACCCCTTGAAATTCCCAAGTCCATGAAATAAATATGGATTGTATTTTGTCTCAAATGCAAACTGTGTTTTTATTCTTGGCAAATTGCAGGGGAAACATTTGGTATCTAATGTGAATGTTCTTTTCACTCATGTAATTTTTATTTTTAAAAGATATTAAAAATAAATAAGTAAGCAAAACAACAATAATGAAACTCATCAACTTTGTGTCATAAAAATATAACCAACTCCATGGCATTGTAAATAAAAGTACAAATATGTAGGGGGGTGGTTATTGTCATCCACAGATTTTATCTATGTAATATAGCTTTTTATTTTCCCAGTTTCAAGATATGGTTTTATATCTAAATATTTAAATTTTTTGCAAGAACATTCACATATGATTAATTCTTTTGAGGAAAATATTACCCAAGGCAGACTTTTTTTCCCTCAAAATCCTTGTTTCTTCTTGTCCTTGAAAAAAATCCAAGAAATGTCATGTATAACTAAAAATAATAGTTTAAAATTCAGACAAAGGGAAATGTTAGAAACCAAAATGATGACACTTTAACATTCATCATTATAAGTATTGCTGAGTATCTGAAAGAAATAAAATTGATTGCACTTTTATTTTAGTGGCTGAATTAATGAGACTTTTAATTTTGGAAACTTATTAGTTTCAACTTTCCTATCTTATGTAAACATTACCACTAAAAAGAAAACAAAGAAAAGAAAAGAAACAAAAACATTCCACAATTACCATATGATTTCAAAGAAAATCAAAACCAAAATCTTGGAGTACCTGACAATAATTATCATTCATTAGTGGCCCATTTTATTCAGGTACTGTAAAAGAGACATCTAATCCTTAAAAAAACTCAATAAAGGCCACATTATCACCTCCATTTTAGAGAAGAGGGACAGGCGCTCAGAGAGGTCAAATATTCCAGGTTATTCTCTCAATAAGTGCAGCGCTGGAATTTGTATGTAATACCATCTGGTTCCAACATTCATGCTTGAATTCCTCCCCAAGTGTATCAGAAACATTAAATTTCCCGATTGGAATCTCACTTTTCAGATTATCAAAGAGTTAAAGATGTATTCAATGCAAAGCCAGAAAAATAGTTTTAAACATTCCACAATGCTAAATGAAATCTAAACAATTAAAATTTAATCCTTTTTATCCTCTCATTGTCCAAGTAAGTAAAAATTTAGAACCATTCAAAATCCATTATGTTCAGAAAATATCACTTTTTACTATCAAACTATTCAAAGAATAGAACACAGAATTCCAACTATTTGGGGGAAATTTTTAATAAAGCCATTCCCTAATATAAGAATATTTAATGCTATTTAGAAAAATCATGTGGATAATTAATTATATTTTCTCTGTTTTCAACCTAATATTTTAATTTATATATTCCCAAACACTGTAAAATAATTTAACAGTGAGAATATCATTTTTACTAATTTTACTCTTTGTTACATAAATTCAAAACTCTGTGACCTTTTTCCACTAGAAAATGTTCTAGAGGAATATTTTTAAATTCTTTCTGGAGTTAAAAACTTTAATTGAAAGATTATACTAAGCCCCAAATAAGCCAAACATAGTCTTAATTCAAATAAGTCTAAATTTCAAATGTCTGTTTTTACACTTTAAAACAAAAGCAACAGCTCTAATCAGCCCTCAAGGCTCACAGGATGCCAATGCCAGCGTTAAGAACTTATGAGGAATTTATCAGTATTTCCTCCAATTTTTCACCCTGCCATTATCACCTCATATAGTGGTATTTATGCTCAGATTTAAATAACTATTCATTACAAGAACGAATAATATTCTAATAAATAGAATATTTATATTAGGAAGAATATTCTAATAAATAGAAGACAAAGACCTGCAAGCCCTATTGTTTTATGACAGAGAACTAAGAGCATGGTCTGTAAAATTCTGAACATATATCCAGGGTAAAAATAATTATATTGTGCTCCTTTTCACTCCATAGCATATGTGCCAGAATAAAGTGGATTTCTGAAAAATTATACTGATGTGAAATTAATATTCTAAAACTTAAGGAAAGTAAATTTTAATGATAAAACTAACATAACATAACTTTATGCAAGTAAAGTTCATAGCATTATTATGAAAATTCACTACATATCTGTCTGAGTTAGCATTTGCTATAAAATACACAATTAAAAATTTAGTGAATTAAAACAACTTTTTTGGGGAGGTGGCTCCTGATACTAAAGGCTGACAGTTTAGGTTATAATCAGTTGAGCTGTCATTCACTGGGCTTCGGCCACTCTCACAGAGGTATCCACAGCGTGCTGGTGTGCTGACTTCGTCACATGTCTGGCATTACTTAGTTGTTCGTTGGGGCCTTGTATCATGTGCCCTCCATTACCCAGTAGGCTAACCCAGGGTTACTCACATAATCGTTCCCAAGAACAGCAAGTGTAAAAGTCACAGACCTCTTGAAACCTAGGTTCAGAACTTCCAGTGTCTCTTCAACTACATTCTAGTGCTCAAAGCAAACTACAAGGCAGCCCAAGTTCAGCATGGAGGTAAACAGACTCTTGTACTCTGCCTTGATGGGAGGAAGTGAAAAGTATTGTAGCATTTTTACATCACAATGTCACTAAGCCAACATTTTGTGAGAAATTAAAAGAATAATGGAATGTCCTTTAGGGATATCATAGATTGACTAAAACAGATTCCAACAAATTGGACTTTTTCATTTTGTGAAAAAGTTACTAAGTTGGCAGCCAAAAAAGTAACAAAGGCATAGATATTGGGATTTCATAAAAATTTCTGGTGATGATTTCACTTATTTTCTACAAAAACATACTAAAATTCACTCTATACAATAGGGAAGATTAGGATAATTTCAAAAATATTTTGAGGGGCGCCTGGGTGGCTCAGTTGGTTAAGCGACTGCCTTCGGCTCAGGTCATGATCCCAGAGACCCGGGATCGAGTCCCAAATCGGGCTCCCTGCTCAGCAGGAAGCCTGCTTCTCCCTCTCTCACTCCCCCTGCTTGTGTTCCCTCTCTAGCTATGTTTCTCTCTGTCAAATAAATAAATTAAAAAAAAATTAAAAAAGAAAGCTACATCTATGGGGCTCCTGGGTGGCTCAGTTGGTTGGGCAACTGCCTTCGGCTCAGGTCATGATCTTGGGAGACCGGGGATCAAGCCCCTCATCTGGCTCCCTGCTCCACAGGAAGCCTGCTTCTCCCTCTCTCACTCCCCGTGCTTGTGTTCCCTCTCTCGCTGTGTTTCTCTCTGTCAAATAAATAAAATCTTTAAAAAAAATATTTTGAGAATTATAACTAAAGAAAGATGATTAACACACCATGTCTACTTAGAATATTTTTAGGGAACATCCAAAAAGATGTACTTATTAGCACTTCTAAGTAATAGATGGTTACACTTAAAAGATTTTGGTGATATCCCATTCAGGTTAGAGATTAGAAAAGATACCAGAAATAGCTCGTATGATTGATAAGTAAAGTGGAAATTAGCATAGTTGGACTTAAAATCACATGTTATTATCCAATGAAAAATGCAATGAACATTTTAGCATATTTACCTTTTTTTTCCCTTTTTTTTTAAGTTTACAAGCAGACTCCCCAGAGTGGGGAGCCTGATGCAGGGCTCAGTCGTAGATCCCTGAGATCATGATGTCTGGCACTTAACCAACTGAGCCACTCAGGTGCCCCTATGCATTTATCTTTAATTATTTCAACATTGACAACATACACACTTACACACCCACACACACACGTGCACAATTGGGTTATAGTGATCATACAGCTTTATATCTTATGTTTTTCATTTACCTTTATATCAAAAATATAGTCCTACATCATTAAATATTCTTAGAAAGCAAAGTATCTAATGACAAGTAATTTTTGTGTATTCATAAATTAACTGAAAATGTAGAACACTTGGGTTGACAATAATTATGAGATCTAAAAGATGTATTCAAACTCAAATTTAGTATGTACAAATAGTATGAAGCACTGTTAAAAAGAAGACAAACTTGGTTTAGGTTGTATCAACAGAAACAGGATGGTTACAGTGTAAGAACCAATAGAATCATGGTCTCTTTCCTGGTAATATATCATGGGACTTCTGCTTTCTATTAACTTTTAATTTTAAATTTAAAGATGCCAGTAACTAATTAGGCTAGAGCAAAAGTAGAATAACCAGGATGATAAAGAACCTACAATCCATACCATCTACAGAATAAAGAATTTTGCTCTAAAAAGAAGATAAAAAGGTGAGGCATTTTCACATTCCCACCACCTTGTAAAGCTAAAAGTATCCTTTCATATGCCTGCTTCCCATGTCTGATCTCCTCCACACTTTTACTCACATTTGTATCCCTGAAACCTATAACATTTGGGATGTGATTGGACTCATATAATGTCTGTTGAATAAATAAGTAAATGAAAAAATACATTAGTGAAATAGAACCACTAAATGGATGGGACAGTGAGGCAGTTTTTACCTGAATATAAGAAAAAAATGTACTTTGTGAGACACTAACCCCTGGTCATCCGAAGGAGTCTGTCAAACTCATGAACTCCTACATTAAAACGAGAAGTTTCACCAGATTACTTCATGGATTCAGAGATAATATGACACAAAATAAAATGGACTTTAATTTTTAAAAATATGGACCAGATTATCTCAATTCTAGATCATGAACAATTCTGTATGTTTATTATATTTAGTATCTTAAATATATGAAAGCAGTTATCGAATATATTATACATATTCAATTTTATTTCTCAAATAATGTTTTTAAACACAGAATAGCTTAGCATCCTTTGAATATGCAGACTTAAATTAAGACAGAAAAATTGATATACAGAATTATATTAAGAATTTATATTCCTCAAAACAAACAATTCCTAGAGAATGAAAAGGCAATCCACAGAGTGGGAAAAGACATTGACAAAATGTGTATGCAACAAAGGACCTATATCCAGATCATCCTCTAGACCATTAAGGAAAGAAACTCATGACTCAATAAAAAAGTGAGCAAAAAACCTAAATAGACACTTCACAAAATAGGATATCCAAATGATCGATTAAATATATGAAAAGATTATCAATGTCATCAGTTATCAGGAAAATATATATAAAAACTACAGTAAAATCCCACTACACAGAAGATACGAAAAACCTGTGGCCTCATACCAATCAATAAGGATGCCTACTCTGAGCAGAGATGTGGAAAAGCAGAGATGTCTACAAGGTGGTAAGGAATTTGGTAGGCGCACTTAGGAAAACCACAACCCTATCCACTAAAGGTGAGCGTACGCAGCGTCTGTCACCTTGCAGTTTCACTCCCAGGTATTACCCAACAGATACAAGAATTTTCACAGCATTATTCATAAAGCCCCAAACCTTAAACCATCTAAATGGCTACATTAATGGTAGGATTAAAAAAATAAATTTTGCAGAAACTCAGTCTCTGGGAATAACATGAATCCTTTAGAATAAACCATCCACATATAGCAATATTCAAACATATGCACCTATAATAATGGACAAAAGAAGTAGAACAGAATACATCTTTCATAATTTAATTTGTATATAAAAGACAAAACAGGCAAACATTAATATATAGTCTTAGAAATTAGGGTAGTGATTTCTATCACTAGAACTCAAGGGAAAGGGTTTCTGGGTTATTGGCAATTCCTGTTTCCTGTTCTGTGCAATTTATACAGTTATGTTCTTTTTCTGAAAACTCATGAGTTATATATTTATGATATGCATGCTTTTTTGGTTTGTGTTTATTATGCTTCATTACAAATTTAAAAATAAAAATTGAAAATGTTTTCTAACAAGCTAAATATTTTTCTAGGTGCTTTTCACAAACTTACAGTGAATGATACTATGCTATTATGTTTCCTATATACAACAGAAACTTTTAGGACAGTTATTCCATTTGGAAGATCAATTAGTCCACTGGTAACTTAAATTATGTGATGAGCAGGCCACATCAATCCATACTTGCAAAAATCATCTCTTATTTCCTTATTTCTTTTATACTCTTGCCCTTTTGACTCAATTCCTGCTTCTCCAGTAATAGTTCTCATTCCTCCACATAATCCAGAGGAATTACAAAGAAGGCACAAGTAGCTGGGTCATTTTACTTCTGTCCCTTGGCTCCTTTATGCATTGGTTTCCTTGTCTGTAATGGAAATACATTTAAAGTATCTCCAACAGTGTCTGGCAAGTATTACTTCATGAGTGATAGCCACTATTAGTGATAGTCTTTCATGAGTTACATAATAAACATTGAGACAAGTATTAAAAAATATTTTCAATAGTTTACAATAAAAGTTGGGAAAAAGTTGTAAATTTCATCAAATCAAGATGTATATATTCCAATATTTATATAGGAGGGAGCATATTTTTGAGACATTAAAACAGCATATTCTTGCCCTTATGTATCTCTGTTTCTTAGTTGATCTTTGGTTCTCCATCCATTGAAATGATGACATGTATCAGTTTCAAGAAGACAGAATTCAGGCCATAGCAACAACAAAAAATCATGGTTCGACTTTATATCAAATATTTTCTTTACATTCATAGTGACAAAATAGTCTCAAAAGTCAGGATTTTCAACAAGAGGAAGTGTTTTCCATGTTGCAAAAGCATTCCTTTACCTACCAAATGAAAACTAGACCACAGAGTTATATGATGAAACACAGCACAGAGAATACAGGAGGTATTTTCAGAGAGGCTAACTGTGATGGTGAGATAAATAAAAGTTCAAAAAGCAGGAAGAGAGGAGATTCAGAAGGTGTGTGTCTAGGATAAAATGCCATTAGAATCTGAGAAAGAATCTGAGGTCCCCATATTTCTAGGAATAGCCATAGGGCTGTGGAACAAGAAAACTTTCAGGTAGACTGAAGATCAAGGTGAAAACTAAGAGAATTTGTGTCCCACTTCCCACCTACAATGTAGGATGTCTCTTCTTCATTTTGAATAGTCACAGTAAAGGGAAAATGGCAACAGGACATGGTTTGACAGGTGGGCCTTGAGAAAGCACTTCTGATATATATGAATTCAAAAGTTTCTGTGTATCTCAACGGGGTTATGCAGAAATGTGGAGAGGACTAGTGTACCCAAAGAGAGCTGGCATTAGGCAAGGTAGATGCAGAATTTGGGCAATGGCAACCTGCAGTATGTCCACACAATACCCCAAACCCACATCTCGGCAGAAAGTAGCACAGCATGCCCAGTAACCAGGCACATGGTGCCATCTCAGCACTGAACAGCAAGGACCAGATGGTAGCACACAAACCCAGGTGGCTCTCTCCTTCCATTCCTTATTACCCTGAGGAGACACAAACTTCCCTAAACACATTGCTTCTATTCATCCACACACACCATTTTATAAATGAGAAAAGAGATGGGAAACTTCATGAAGAAAGGAAAGAGCACTTACAAGAAGTTTGACCATCAAATTACAGCACATTTCTTAAATGAGATTTTCTTAAAGAAAAACAAAACAAAATAAAAACAGTCCAAATTAGGTTTCTCCCATCCTCACCAATCTCCTTTTCCACACCCATCATCAGGAATGGTGTTTCAGAGCAATAACAGATATGCTGTAGAAAATAAATGAATTCTATTTTCTTGTACATCTAAGAAGTAGTAAGAAGTAGTGTGTCTTAAAACCCTTTAAGTTAAACACATAAATTGCAATGCACTTGGCTAAATTTACTACACTATAATGTATTTGAGATTAGTTAGAGGAAGATTCAGACCATACATCACTCCAGACAAGGAAAACTCTATTAACATCCATAAACCCACTCTGGCAATAGACATAGACATTGTTACTGAATAAAGTAATCTCACCAGTAATGTTCTAACTGACAAGAAAATCAGGTGTTGGACCATGACTTGAACATATTCCATCTCCTTACTGATTCCCCAGCACAAAACTATGACTGGCTTGCTATAAGACAGACTGAGTCTTGAATTTAATGTTAAAGTTACATTCATTTTCTTAAGCAGGTTTTTAAGATGACTAAGTATGAACAAATAGAACATTCAGGTCATGGCTTTTATATTCACTTTTTAAGATGAAATTGCTTTAAGACAGCCCAGTTCAATTTGCTGGTCCTAATTTTACCAAAGTACAAAAAAGAGATACTTGTATTAGAAGATCTTCCACTATCTTTTCCATGAGTAATATACAATTTCATGACATAGGTTTAGAGACATACAAGACGATTATTGAATTAGGGCAGATTTGCTCAAGAAGGACTATATACTATACTGAAGCCAAAATTATGAAGGTTTTAGGGGCATCTGGATGGCTCAGTTCATTAAGCATCTGGCCAGGTCATGATCCTAGGGTCCTGGGATTGAGCCCCACATTGGGCTCCCCACTCAACAGGGAGTCTACTTCTCCCTCCGACCTTCTTCCCTCTCATGCTCTCTCATGATCTCTTTCTCTCTCAAATAAGTAAATGAAAAAAATCTAAAAAAAAAAAGAGACAACAAAATTGTGAAGATTTGACCTTGAATCACTGAAATAGCAGAAATATACTAAAACATAAGAGTCATGAGTTAGATCTGGGCTAGCTCTTTGTGAAATATAGACATGAGGTAAATCATGAGACAAAAGAATAAAATTACAAAAAACCAATTTCAATCTTTCTTTTTTATTTCAACAGTTATGCTTAAATTCCTACCATGTGCAAGGCACTGTGTTATATTTAACAAATGGTCCTGGGTAAATTAGACAACTACATGCGAAAGAATGAAACTGGACTAGGTTCTTATATCATACACAAAAATAAACCCAAAAGAGATTAAAGACCTAAATGTGAGACCTGAAACAATAAAACTTTAAGAAGAAAACATAGGTGGCAGTCTCTTTAACATCAATCTGAGCAACATTCCTCTAGGTATGTCTCCTCAGGAAAGTAGAACAAAAGCAAAAATAAAACTATTGGGACTACACCAAAATAAAAATAAAAATTAAATAAATAAATAAAAAACAAAAAACACCCCCACTTCTGCACAGTGCAAGAAACCACCAAAGAAAAAAAAGGCAATGTATGGAGTGACAGAAGATACATTCAATGATATATCTGATAAGAGCTTAATATCCAAAATATATAAAGAACTTATACACATCAACACCAAACCAAACAATCTGATTAAAAATGGGCAGAAGACCTGAATAGACATTTTTCCAAAGATAGGCAAATGACCAACAGACACATGAACAGATGCTCAACATTGCTAATTAGCAGGAAAATGCAAATCAAAAGCAATGAGATATCCCCTCAAAGTGGTCAGAATGCCTAGTATCAAAAGACAAGAAATAACAAGTGCTGATGAGGATGTGGCAAGTGTAAGTTGGTGTAACTAGTGTGGGAAACAGTACAGAGGTACCTCAGAAAATTAAAAATAGAAAGACAGTAATTCCACTAGTGGGTATTTATCCAAAGACAACAAAACACTAATTCAAAAAGCTCCCCCCTCCCATGTTTATTTCAGCACTGTGTGCAATAGTTAAGACATTGGAGCAATCCAAGCATCTGCCGATAAATGAATGAATAAAGAAGTTGTGGTATAGATATATTACTCAGCCATAAGAAAGAATGAAATCTTGCCATTTGTGACAACATGTATAGACCTAGAAGTATTATATAAAGTGAAATGAGTCAGACAAAGGTAAATATCATATGATTTCATTTACATGTAGAATCTAGAAAACAAAACAAAGAAACAAAGAAGAAAAGCAGAAACAGATTCATAAACACAGAGAACAAACTGGCTAATTGCCAGAGGGGAGGGCATGGAGAGATGAGCAAAATGGGTGAACGGGAGTGGGGAGTACAGACTTTCAGTTATGGGATGAAGAAGTCATGGGGATGAAAGACACTGCTTAGGGAACAGTCAATGGCACAGTGACAGTGGCATGTGATGACTACACATGTGAGAAGAACATTTTATAGACTTGTTGAAACACTATGTTGTACATCTGAAACTCATGTAACACTGTGTGTCAACTATACCCTAATTAAAAAAAAATTAAAGACACTGTTTTAGAGATCTCGGTGGATGTAACCATGAGTCAAATAGGCCTCATTTTAAAGTAAGGGTTTAAGTGAAAAAATTCAGTTCAATCAGATTAGAGAGAACCGTGAAATTACCAAGATTATAGCTGTGCTAGGGAAGATTAATTTGTTAACAGTGTCTAGGAAGAACTAGTATCACTTTTATAGCCACAAAAATCAAAGAAAACACTACTGTTATACAATCACTCTGAAAAGTTCAAAACCTATGATTTATAAACCTCAGCAAACTCTGGCACAGTCGGCCTTTTGGAGTATATGTCAAATTGAATGGAATCATGCTGGGAAGACTAAGGTTCTTGGTCTTTCTTAAGGAGATTTTTCTCAATGTATCTGGGTTCTGCCCTCTAAAATAAAGAGCAGTAGTAGAATTGAAATCACCTACTACTCGAGAACAGAGGGCAAATGTAGGACACATTTTGTTCAACACATGATAAGGTAGGTAGCTTGTTAACCTTTATGCCACTGCCAGGGTAAATGTTCCCAGTGTTTAGTAAATTATATGCTGTGTTAAAAATAGCATGAGCTCATTATTCATTATTTGTAGAAGACAACAAAGTTCCTGTGTGTCTCCAACTTGACTACTTCCAACAGATAAATGGTTTTGACTTATTTGGACTAAAATACTTGGGAGTAAAATGGAAGGAGGATAGGAACTTCTTGCTGATTTTTTCCATTAAACATTCTTGGGCAAACCTGAGAAATTACTCCACAGGATGGATCCTATATTCATTCAGTAGCCTAAGTTTTCAGCAAGGAGCGAAATTTGTCAGCTTAACTCAGAGCAGTCTTGTTATTTCAATATGGCTGTTTCTATTTATAAGGTTATGGAATCAAGTCAGTTCTTTCTTCCGCTCTGTCTGAGCCACAGTTTACAAAAGACACACACACACACACACACACACACACACACACACACACACACACTCATTACATAATTGCATTGCCAGGAAATCCAAGCTTTGCTTTCTGGTGGACAGTAAAAGATCGGCACCTTCACTTACTGTCTTACTCATCCTAAGTCACATCTGCTCTTTGGGGTACTTTCTCCTGGCTGAAGAATTTGCTCTGAAGTTTTACTATGTTCATTAGAAGACCGTTTTTGCTATTCTGACTACTCACATTGTGGTTTTACAGATGTCCTGCAAATGAAAGCCTGCTGCACAACAGGAAGCCCCCACTGCCAAGTCCTCTGGAGAGGAGCAATGCATCCACAAGAGGATCCAGGTGGTAAGACATTTGAACAAAAGCTTTACACAACTGCCTTTGAAAAGAAGAAAGCAAAAGACAAGGCAGACACTCACTCTAACTCTCTGTTTAACTTAATGGCAGCTGCACCAAGGGGATATCTGTTCCTGCAACTCAATGTTCTGATATGGTGCTCTCTCTGGAAACTTTCCTCTGCAAACAAATGAACCACAAAAGAAACAGAAGGAGCATAGGGATAAAAAGGCAAAGACCTTTTTATGCCACTTCTTAAAATGGTAAATCTGATTAAAATTGGATTACTATTTTTCAAGGCCTGAGGAGAAAAAGGGAAAAATCAGTGCTATGATATCAACACTCCATGTAGCCTCTTTTCTCATATTGCAAGCAGAATGAATTGTAGATAAAGTGAGCACCTGAGTCACTTTTTGCCTAGGACTCCTTTCCTCCTGAATTCTCTGCAGCATCCTCTTCCAGTTGGATTTTATTTTCTCCTCTCTAATTCTCTCAGCTTGATTCACATAGGCCATTCATAAAGGCTAAATAAAATGTATTTTTTGCCTGAGGGAATTAATTTTCTGCCTAGGATAACGAGACAAAATGTGATGCAATCCCTCCCTTGATTTTAAAATGTTTTGTTATCTTGAAGGCAACTCTCCTCATCCAATAAAAATAGAAAAAAAAATGGGTGACCTTAAAAAAACATATTTCTGAAACCTAAGATTCTCACACACACAAATGCCTCTGATAATTTTGGGTGTAGACAGATGCTCTCTTCCTTTTTGTGCTTCCCAAACACTCTGTCAATGGTCTATTGTTAAAGTGTGGACTTTCTCCCAGACCACATCCTGTCTGTCTTACAGAGGAGAAGCATGCCACTGAAGGAAGCTGAATTCCTGTTCTTTGTGGTCTAGAAAGAATTAACTGCACATACCTCAAGGTACCCCTCCATTCAACTCCGGACCCATAGGACTCATGCTGGAAATCACCTGATGAACTCAGAGTAATAGGCTACCTTTGTTTTACTGACAAATCTAAATCAGCCACACAAAAGGAAAGAGGACATTCATTATTGTCAACACTTGTTAAAATTGTATGGATAAGGAAGGAGCTGATGTAAATATCTAAAACTTGTTAAAACAATCACTCGTGTTTGAAAAACACTACCTCCATAGAAATTATTTGCCATTAAAGAAAATATATGTTGTTATATCAAAACAGAGAAATGACAACGACTGACAACAAACTGTTAATTAAATGTGATATTTTTAAAATGATTAATAGAAAATATATTTTCAACTACAGAATTAAAATTAATAATTAGACAATTTTTAAAGAGCCAGAATAAAATTAAAGAGGAAAAACAAAAAATATATGATTCAGCATTAGGGTGATTAACCATCAATTTGTTCTGGACTGCAAGATTCCCAAATTAAGAGATCTGCACTGCTAAAATCAAGACAGTCCTGAGAAAAACAGTACAACTGATCATCCTGAGTAGACTTGATTACAATTTTTATTTTAATGGCTTTGTAAGAAGATATAGATAAAGAAAACAATAACCAAAATCTATAATAAAAATGTTGAGAAAGTTGCTATACAAATTATATAGGAATGTCTCCATAAATGCCCATAGGAAATATTTCTTTTACACATAGAAACAAAGATATGAATCTCCTGAGCAAATATTAGTTCATGCTTTAGGCACTGATTAAAACAGCACTTGCTTAACCTTTATGCATGAGCATCTCGAAAGCTCAGATCCAAATATATAGCTGACCTCCAGCTTTGATACAAAACATCACAGCACAAATTTGATACATATATATATATGTATATTTGTATATTGCAGCACTTCCTTTACCATTATCCTTTTCTATTTTTCTTTTCTTCTTGTAATCCCATTTTATTTGCATATGTTTTGAATTCTTATGTTGTCTACACCTTCTAATTCTTCTAAATCTTTTTTCAAACATGGCAGGGTCTAAATCAGTGGTTCTAAACTGGGGGCAATTTTTTCCCCAGGAGACAGACCATGTCTGGAGGCATTTTTGATTGTCACAACAGGCGGGGATAAATCTATTCTAAATTAAACAAACATATCCCAAGTGGATAATAAAAGTAATGACTATTGAAAATCTGAATTTTGATCATTTCTGTTTTTTTACATAATATTAGTTATAGATGTAATGTTGCCATAAAAAGAATGAATATAAACTTCTAAAGGAGTCCCAGTTGTTGCAAACATATTTCCCACAAAGCCTATTATGTTAAAATAAGCACACACACACACACACACACACACACACACACACACTTTGTCTTATGCATGGCAAGTATGTAATAAATAGTTGATGATGGACTAAATGAGTGGTTGAATGACTAGCAAAGACAAGAAAAGTCACCTAGGATCCATGATACATACCTAGAAGTGGCCATTGGAGGGATTTACATTTCTAAAACCAGAAATAGCAGCCTGGTTTTAGAATACAATAGGTCTAGCCTGAACCAGAGGAAAAGAACAGAGAGAACATATTGTTGGAGATGATAAACCATGTGTTCAATGTAAGAAAGCAACATACAGGTGTGGATATCAGAAAGTCATCCACAGGAAGGAAGAAACAGTTATAAAAAGCAGATGGTTTAAAGAAAAAGGAAATGTGAAACACAACTCCCCAAAATATATGGGTCAAAATAATAACAAAAGGTTCTGACAAAAATATCACTCTGTAGAAATTCAATAAACTTTCAAAAAAAAGCACAACAAAATTATATTAAAAATATGAGCATTCGGACCCTACAACCCTGTGATCACACTCCTGAGTATTTACCCTAAAGGTACCTATGCAGTGATCTGAAGGGGCACATGCACCTGAATATTTATAGCAACAATGTCCACAATAGCCAAACTATGGACAAACCTAGATA